>JACEEZ010010269.1:0-22851 GCA_016584305.1 Chionoecetes opilio | reverse complement strand
GACTAAATGTACTCTATGTATTATATAGTCTAACGTATGTTTAGAAGTTACCTATAATACCTAGGCAGTCAAATTTTCCTGTTATTATTGTGTATCAATCAGATAGAAAGGCTGGAAGTGCAATGAGTCGACGCGTGAAGTTGCAATGTTTTGATTCAATATCCCCGCCACCACTCCCCGCCGCGGCGTGTCGCCTCCACAATTATAACCTACATTGTCGCAACAACAAGCCGATTTCGGCATTCTTTATTCTTTGTTTTTCCAGGGCATTGCTTATTGTATTTTGACAAGCGTTTGCCAGACGCAGCAGTACTGTCTTAGAAAACAGTGTGAACATCGCCCAAATTTTACATGCCACAATATACATGTAAAAAATATATTAAGCTTTGCTACTCGAGGCGAGTAATTTGCATTAAATTGCTATTATAGAACGTTCCATCGTAATGCATGTCATCCATATAATTAGTAGAACAACAGAAGAACTATATTTTTTGGTATTCAGATGCGGTGCATCAATGTTTATAGCGAAATTAATTTATGAAAAATATTAGTCGCGGAGCCAAAACACAGTAGACCAACCTTTGAGTTAAAACTGCTAGCGACCACTGGCATTTCTCCAGTTTCAGATCATTGGAATTGGGAGCATGGTTTTTGTTTACCTTATTGTATTCTAGGAGACATTTTCTCTTTGAGCTTTCCGTCGCAAATCAATAGTTTCGGAGATATAGAACATTTTAGGTGGGAGGAGGAATATGTCTTCTTGTATACAAAATGCCTCCCTCTTCCTCTTCTTGTGACCTGCATCGCTTTTGTTTGGTATTTTATTACACTTTTTTATTATTGGACCCAGTTAGGAGGTTAAAGGTTAGGTTAGGTTAGGTTAGGTTAGTTTAGGTTAGGTTAGGTTAGGTTAGGTTAGTTTAGGTAAGGTAAGGTTGAGGTTAGGTTAGGTTAGGTAAGGTTAGGTAAGGTAAGGTAGCCACGGGTGCGCCTCCGAACCAAAAGCGATGCAGGTCAC
Organism: Chionoecetes opilio; assembly: GCA_016584305.1. Lineage (NCBI taxonomy): Eukaryota > Metazoa > Arthropoda > Malacostraca > Decapoda > Majidae > Chionoecetes > Chionoecetes opilio. The sequence goes on along the minus strand of JACEEZ010010269.1, from coordinate 21,833 downwards.
AAGAAGAGGAAGAGGGAGGCATTTTGTAAACAAGGAGACATATTCTTCCCCCCCACCTATAATGTTCTATATCTCCGAAACTATTGATTTGCGACGGAAAGCTCAAGGAGAAAATGTCTCCTAGAATACAATAAGGTAAATAAAAACCATGCTCCCAATTGTGTAGGGAAGTTTGGTGCCATCGTAAAAAAAATTCCCAACTTTTTGTGATAACCTATGGTTACGAAAAAACTTGTACGAACTGACTGCCCCCCACTGATTAGCGAAAAAACAGCTGCTTCCCCCGGAGTCAGCACTGTGACTCATACCCTGACCCCCCCGCCGCTCCTAAAAGGGTTATTGTCTGGTGGGGGGTCATTTCGACAAAAGTTGTTTCGTACACCAGTAGATCTATAAAAAAAGTTTTTTCGTAGTCTAAAATAAAACCATGTCTTTTCTACACTCGGCTCAGAGTTAAAATTTGACTAATCCGTAGATAACACTAAATCGCGGAAAATTTTTTTTGTTCGTGACAGACGTGTGGTGGCGTAATATTAATTTCTACTCCATGTTTCAGGAGGTTTACAAGGGGCTATCTGGGAGTCTGTTCATTTTGTGTCTTACTGTGTAATGGGGCAAAAATGAACCATGACAAAAAATCCCCCGAGTGGCGTTTAATACCCCGTTTTTTAATCGCCGCTCCCAAAGCATAAAACAAACGCTAAAAACATAGCCTACCCCAGTAATATAATTTACGGGTTTTATCATTTTCAGGGGCACCACAGCAAGGAGCTATCTTTCGAAAAATGTATGGCGCCTGGCGACTAGTGCAGCGGGCGATATAGGTAGTTATCTAGGGTAATAAAGAGCGAAAAATGTCCTTTCCCAAAAAGCAGTTCAGGCGAGGGACGCTGGCTCCTGAACTTTGTCTCTTCTTTTTTTTTCCCTCTTCGGGAAACTTGAGCGTGATTTGGGAGTAGGGCCAGCAAGTTTTTAGTGGTGCAATATAGCGCCGGGGCGACATTGGCAGTGGCGACTAAGTATTTTTGACGGTAATTAACTCATAAAGAGGGTCAGGAAACCCATCGTATTTAACCCCTTGAGCCAGGGGGGGCTTTTTTGGAACACTACTAAGCCATCTTAGGGACTAAGACCCTCTTAGGCTAGGGACATTTTGGGAAAGAAAATTTTCGCTCCGCCTAAACAGCGCAGGAGTGTAGGCAAATAGGTGGATGCCATGTTTTCCCCGTAGGTTTTTTTGGTAAAATTGATTTTTTTTGCATTTCTGGCTTCATAGGTACAGATTATAGAAAAAAAGATGGGTCCCAATTTTTAGACCCTCACCCCTTTTTGGGGGTCATCCTTTTTTGGGCACCCCAGATGGTCTCTGGTAACACTAAGCAAAAAATTTTAAAAATTTTTTTTTTTACGCCCAAGGAACTATGTTTTCCTAAAAATTGCTGATGGATTTAGGTCGATATTAAATTTCTCTATTACGTCCAGATTTAGTAAAACCGAAACCTCTATTTTTCGGTTTTCTCACCCGTTTATTACGAAAAGCCGTCTAATCTTTTCCATGCCACTTCTCCCAGAAACATTTCATTAGGGGCCGGGGATCAAATAGTGTCAGAAAATCAAAACGACATATTGGCATTGGCGGAAAAACCGTAATGAAGTTACCCCCTGGTGCGGACCGACAATTGTGCGTTCATTTTTGCCCCCGGCTTTTCGGTTACGTTACGTTTCTGTGTCATTTGTGTCGGCAATCCGAAACCCAAAAATATTGCCACTACGGAGCCACAAACGGGCCGCATAGCATCAAAATCGGGGCCAAAAAGCGGGCCAACACGCAACTGTAGTCCCCAAAAGCGGGCCGATTTAGCATCCAAATAGTGCCAAAAGAGGGGCCCTACAAGCAACTGAATCCCCCAAAAAGCAGGCCGTTTAGCACCCAAAGGTGCCATAAGGGGGCCTATACAGAAACTGTATCGTGCCACAAGGGGGCCGATTTAGCATCCAAAAAAGTGCCCCCCAAGCGGGCCCGACTTAGCATTTGAATACTGCCAAAGCAGGCCGCTTAGCATTTTGAATGTGCCCAAAGGGCCAATATAGCATTTGAATGGGCCCACAGGGGCCCGAAAAGCGTTGAATCTTTTTTACCTTTCCCTAACCCCGGTGTACACGCCGATTAGTACCCCCCCGGATAGCTACCCTGCCACGACTAGACGTCCCGGCGAGACGCCCACGGGGGGAAAAATTTGGGCTACGCCTCCTGGCCGAACATTATCGTCAGTTTCGCTTTTTAACCTAAAATATATGTCTCAAAACTTAACCCAAAACCTATCAAAATTTAAAACCAAAACCCAAAATAAACCCCTAACCAACCTTAACTTAACCAAAAAAACATTTATTTTATATATAATAAAAAGGTATATTAGGTTATTTAAATTTTTGTTTGGGTAATTTAAAGGGTTTGGGTTTTAGTTTTGTTTTGGGTTTGGTTAATTTTTGAGACTTATTTAGGAAATAAGCGAATTGATGTAATTTTTGGCCGGGGAGGCGGGGCCAATGTTTCCTGTGTGCGCATCTGCGCTGGGTAACGTGGAGGGACATTTCGGGCAGGGCAGCTAGCGGCGGCTACACGCCCCCACTTTTAATGAAAAAGGGTTTGTGATGGAAAACCTGTTCCCAGGTTGAAGGGGTTCTAAAATTTTACATTTGAGCTGGGGCCCCAAATATAGTGCAAAAAAGAATAAAAATATCACTTTTATTCAAATCAAGCCATAATCATCAGTCTCGGCGGGCGTATTCAGTCTTGCCTGTGGTTGAGGCAGTCTGGCACTGGGTCGCAATTAAATTTCCCAAATGGGGTCCCCTAATACACCACAGGCTGCTACAAGAAAAAATACTGAAAATGAAAAAAACAAAAATTGTGTATAAATAATTTTCATAAGAAAAAAATCACTTTTTGTTACAAAAGTGGAAAAAAAGTCCAGACAAATGTGGGAAAATTTATTAATGAACAGACAAATAACAAAATAAAAAAAACAAAATATGAATGAATAAAAAATAATTAAATAGTAAAAAATTATATTTATATATATATATATATTATATAAATTTATATATTAATTAAAATAATATTATATATATATATATATATATAAAATATATATCATTATATATTATAAAAATAATATATATATATTTTAATTATGGGGAGGAGGTAGCGGAGGGTTGCGTCTCCGACTGGTTTTTTCGGGCCCCAAAGTTGTCCCCAAAAAACCCAAAACCTTTCTGCACCGTCGAGGGCCTAAGAACACCCACATGCTGCCCTCAACTCTACCTTCGCCCTGCGAGGCATCGGAGGCCCAGGGGGGGCCATGAGCCTCTTCCCAAAGGCGCCAAAAAATCTGCTTGCCCCCACGGCGAGGACCAACCATCAGAGCCCTCAAAAAACCCCCAAAGGCTTACCACCCGAGCCCTGGCCCCCACTGCCTACGGGCGCTATGGAAAAGATGTAGAATATATTATATTAATAATGAAATATTTAAAAAATTATTTATATATATAATTATATTATATATATATTTTATATTTTATAATATAATATAATAATTAATTATATTTTAATATATATGAAATTTTTACCCAAAAAGTTTTTAAAAGGGGGAAAGACTCTTAGGCCTTTTAGGGAGCTGCATCCTGCACGCATTTCATGTCATTTACTAATGTGAAAGTCAGAATATTGAATGCGCAAATCAAATGAGAACCCCGAGAATAAAATTGGATAAGTATCATGATCGTCAACCTCATAAGACATTTTGGGAAAATTGACTTTTAAACAGGAGAAAAAGGGAAAAAAGGACCTGAAAGTTATCTCTCTGTAAATTATTTTAGGTTAGGTTAAAGGAAAAAAGATAACCCGAAATGTATCAAAAATTATCGGGTTTACCAAAACCCATGAAAATTATCAAAGGGGTTAAGTCTAACCCATACAAATGGGATAAAAATAAAATTTTCCCACATCTTCAGAGTCAGGGCCAAGGTGAAGGGTCCTGTAAGGGCCACTGGTGTCCTCTCTGTTTCATTAAAGATGCAAACATTTTGGGGATAAAGACCATATGGCCAGCTAAAATTTTGGGGGCCTTCTTCACCCCTAAAGGCTTGATCAAAGTGCTCTGAAAAAGAAAACAAAGTTTAGTTTTTCTGACCCATGCACTGTCATAAGTTTACATAACTCTTTGAGAATCTTATTTTTTTTAGGGGCCAATAATCTTCACAAAAAGATTTTTCAACCTGCAATCATTTAAATTACACCAAAAATACAATTAGACCCAACAGGGGTACGGGGGGGGGAGGGGCCCCCCCCCCCCCCCAAAAAGCCCCCTTTAAAGAAAGAAAAAAAATATAAAAAATTTAAAAATATATAATAAAAATATATATTTATTATAAAATATTTTATAAAATTAATATATGTATATAATATAAAAATATATAAAATTATAATTAATAATTATATTATATTAAATAATATAAAATTTTTTATAAATATTTTAATTTTAAAAGAATATAATAAAATTTTATATAATATATTATATTAAAAAATATATATATTTTAAAATATTATTTTATTATATATATTTTAAATTTTAATATTATATATATTAATATATATAATATATATATTATATATATATATATATATAAATTTTATATATTATATATATATATATATATATAAATATTATTATATTATATAATATATATATATTTATATATATATATTTAAAATTAATATAATCTATATTAAAATTATTATATATATATATATATATATATATAATTATATATATATATATTATAATATATTATAATATTTTTAATTTTTATATATATATTTTAAATTTTTTTAAATTTATTTTTTTTGAGATTTTTTATTTTTATTTTTTTTTATGAGTTTTATTTTTTTTTATTTATATATTTTATTTTTTTTTTTTTTCTTCATATTTTTTTAATTTTTTTTATTTTAAGATTTTTATAATTTTTATTAATAATATTTTTAAATATATATTATATATTTATAATATTTATATTTTTATATTAATATATTTATTATTTATATATATTAATATAAAATAATATAAAAATATATAATATATATTCCCCCCCCCCCCCTTTCAATTTTCTGGTAGCCATGACCCAATAAAAAGACCATATAATGATAACCACAATACATACATACATACATAATACAACAATTTTGGTGAAAATCATAATGGATGAAAAGCTTCAAAAAACTTTTTAATGTTATTTAAAAATGTTGCTTTGTAAAAATCCGTAAAATTTGAGAGAGAAATGTTTTTAGTAACCTTATAGTACCTAAACTTTGGATTTACGACATTTATCTTTTTTTCCTACACCTATTTTGCACTTTCGGGGTGTCGAAACTAAAAATTTACATTTACCAAATCCATAGCAATGCTTTTACCTAAAATTTGAGCGGGCAAGGTGTGTAAATAATAGCACTACCAAACCCAGGACATTGGTTGCGTAGCCAAACCTGAATCAAAAAATTGGGAGATAATGAAAATGAGGCATTCCCGACAATTTTAAAAAAAATCATTCTTAAACATAGAATACTGGGAAATAAAAAATTTTATCCACATCTAATTAAGGTTGAAAGTACCAAAATATCTTAGAAATGTGCAAGGTGAGTTTACAAGTGAAGGGCCGTTATAACTCGGGGCCTTGTAGTTCAAACGGTAGAACCGAGGCGGGTTGTTGCTTTTTTAAAATAAAAGATGACAGTTAAAGTGTGACAACATTTCTAAAAATACACTTTTAACTTTTGACGGGAAAAAACACTCCATTTGTAAAAGTATAAAATAATTACCCATTAAAACCCCAAATAACTTAATCTAACCTAAATTAGCCTTTCCCCCTTAAATAACCTAAATGCTTGTCCTTAAACTAATAGTTAGAAAAAATTGTTTTCACAACATTTATTGTTACTTTCACACTGTTCTCACCTTAAAAACAAAGAAAGGGAAAAATACTTTAATCCAACACATCATGTTCTAAAATCAGCCCATATATGTAGGGTCAGTACTGCTGTACCCAAAAGGGACACAGACACCCTTCATACAATTTCCAGTAAAACGCATTTAGTCAATATCCTCTATTTACCAAATTATCCGGGCTAATGGGGGCTGGCCCATCAGACCCCCCCCCCTTTGTTAACTAACCTAGCCGGGATGATTATTATCCTATTATAACCTCGCTGGGAGGGGGGGGGGGGTTTCGCCCCTCCAGACCCCCCATGTGTTAATCTCATTTCGTCGGGTATAGGGGTTAGAATGCTGCAATTGCAGTTTTTTAAAACTTGAGTTATAAAAATGTGAAATATAACTTTTTAAATATAAATTTTTTAAACTATAACTTCTAAAAATATAACTTTCTAAACTGTGAAAAAAAAACAAAAAAGCAGCTCCCCTTCCCTTTTCTCTAGCCCGAGGGTTGTTTTTTATAACCTTTTCTCTTGTCTATATATTTTGGGTTTTTTCCCTAAGATGTCACACCCCTTTTCCCACTACCTTTATAAGCTTTGTGGGTAGTGAATCGATCCTCAGCCGAGAGGCCTGAAAAGCAGTAAATGTAGCGCCGCGGCCGCACTTCCCCGGTAAAAATTTTTAATATTGGCTTCGAGACAACGGGGGGCGAGGGCCCAAAAGCTGACTGCCTGGACGATTCAGCCACCTAAAAATCAACAAAATTTTCCTTAATCCGACTTTGGACCCCACAATCCTTCGGCCCGGCCCTTCAGTCACTCCACTTAAATTATCCTTGGGCCGAGTCAAGGAAGCTGGTTGGGCCTGTACGAATTTTTAAATAATGGCCCCATATACAGTTTTCCCCTGCAGGGCCCACATCGGCTTCATCCCTTTGCCGAAACCAGGCCCTGCCGCGGGTGCCGATACGTACCCGGCACAAGCCGACACGGCCCCATAGCCCATGTTTTTGGGTTGTGCTAGGCATCTTAATAATGTTTAAAAGGGTTGTCTTTCCTCCTTTATTCTGGTTAAACAGCAGTGGAGTTCCCCTGGGGGAGTTCCACCCCTGCGCCCAAAAATCCCCCCCAAAAAGCGTTAGCATTTCGATACGTCCGATTTTGCGATACTGTCCCCAAAACGGACGTAAAATCAAACAGTTATTTTAATGTCCCCATTTGAAAGTCCCCCCGAATGCGTTTGCGCAATCACTGCCAACATTTACAGAGGGAGTAGGGTTTGGGGTGGGGGGACACCTCTTTAGTGGAAAAATATTCATAAAAAATCCCTTTTTTTTCCCGAGGAGTGCACACGTGCCCCAAAAAAATTCACAATATGGCCCACCTATGGGACCCCCAAATACTTAACTCAGTAAAAAGGGCATTTAAAGGTTTTTTTTTAAATTTTTGGCACCTCGCCGGTGTCCCCCCACAGGGGGGACACCGGATCAGGGATGGGGGGCACCTTGTATTTTTAAAAACCCTATTCCAAAAAATTTTTGTGGTTTTTTTGCCTGAAACAACTTTTGCTAAGCCCAGACACCACCATTATTTTTAGTGTGAAATGAAAAATAAGCCATTAAAATAGCATTTATTAAAAAAAGGTCTAGGTATTTTTAGCCAATTTAGAAGTGATCATGAAAGGCATGCAGCGGGGGAAAACACCTTCACCAGGTCCCGCCTGCCCTTGGTATGCCCCTTTGGGGGTACCAGGACACCCCGCACTGTTTGGATCAACAGAAGCTTCATCTGGTGGTAGGGAAAGGGAACGTTCTGGGGGTTTGGGACTTCCCGGAGGAAAAAAAGGTTTAAATTTTCCTCCTCCCCTGATGGCCCCCCACCTGACAACATACACACTAATGTGCCCACACCCCCCCCCTCCTCCAGCTTTACGAACCAGAAAAAAAGTCCCCCCCCTGTGATGTTTTCGCAGCAAAAAGGTATGATGCTGCAGTCCAGGGGCCTCGTCGTCCACCCCTGAGATCGGAGGAGTCGCCGTGAAGTCGGACATCATCAATCCTCCCCGCAGTGGGGTTTTCCCCCGGGACAGGCACAGACTTCTTTCCCCTGTGGACCCTTCTTTTTCCCAAAGTTTTTTTTTCGGCGGCCTTTTTTTTTCTTCCCGCTTCTCCCTTTCCCCTTTAACCTCAGGTCAGAATTGCCTCCTCATTTTCGGTTAAAATGCGGCCCGCACCCCTTCCGTCCCTTTCCATAAAGGGCGAGGTTAGCCCTTTGGGAACGGCCGCACACTCTGGGGGTTTAAATCGTCTGTTGAAAAGGGTCCTGGGGGGGCAGGGTGCGTTGCTCGGGCCCCGGGGGCAGGGGGCATCGTGCTGGGGCCGGGGGCGGCCGGTCGGTGGGGCTCGGGGTGGCAGGGTTTGTGTGCTGGGGGGCCGGGGGGGGGGCAGGGGGGCGTCGTGCGGGGCCCGGGGGGGCAGGGTCTGTCGTGCTGGGGCCCGGGGGGAGGGTCTGTCGTGCTGGGGCTGGGGGGCAGGCTCTGTCTGCTGGGCCCGGGGGGGGAGCACATCACTAGCCTGGGAGACACGGGGAAGGGTTAGCTTTTGAGGGTTGGCCTTCAGCCCGTCGTCCCCTTTCCCTCGAACTTTCCCCCATCAGAAAAAGTTTTGGGTAAATTTCCCCTACAAATTCTGGTGGTGCCGGTCGCTCGGTACATGCGCTCCTACAAACCATATCGGGGAAATGTTGCGATGAGTGGCCATATCCAGTCGCCCGGAAAAACCCCTGGAAAGTTTGGGGGGGGTATGGCTTGGGCCATGCCTCAGAACAAACTCTGGCAATTGTGGACGTTTGTGCCGTTTGGGTGCATGAGGGTGGGCGTTCAGTAGGGGACGAGGAATTTTTTAAAGGGGCCAAAGACACTCACATCCAATGGGTGGAGTTTGTCTGTTGTATGCGGAGGCAGGTAAAAAATCAGATACCAGCATTACGAAAAATCAACACTGAAGTTCAGTGACTTGCATTGTCCGATCAGAAGAATCTTTTCTCTACAGAAAAAAGACTTCTCATGGAGATCTGAAGTGTCGCACGAAGCATTTTACCATTCATCCCCACTGGAGCAAAATCCCTTTGGAACAAAGTCGTGTTCCTCATGAAAAAGGGATTCCATCGGCTCTGGAATTTAAACACTGGAGGGGTGGACTTCCCCACAAATTTTAAAGCCCCAAACGTCATGCTGTCACCGCGTTCACGAGTTCCTGGGGCTACTGGCTGGGCCCCTCGCACACCACCTTTCTGGCTTATAACATCGACAATGAACTCTATCCAAATTGTTTCCGGTCGGCTGAATGTGTACTTCTCAAAGCTAATGTGTAAACCTAAAGAAGGTTTCCCCAGACTTTGTTGAAGGGAAAAATCCTGGCAATGGACATGCCCTTCGGGGCCCTTAATACAAGGGGTTTTGGGGACGGTTCTGAAGGATAGTACCAGTCCCTTGTCGCCCTTTCTTTTCTCCCCAGGCAGAGGGGTGCTTTGCTCCACAAGCTATGGGCATATGGTACACCATCTACGCACATGTTTTATGGGGACCCTGAACATCTTTGGTCGTGGATGGTAAATCAGCAATGTATATTTTTTGTTTAGGCTGAAAACCCTATTGCACGGGAAGCAACAGCCATATAGGTAACTCCTCCACAGCTTCTTTGAAGATAGAAGGCGTCCTGTAACAAAAAATGAAATTAGGATTAAAAGGCCCTTGTGGCAACAAAAAATTTACAAAAAAAAAAATTAATAAATAAGCGCTTGAAGGGATCCTTTAACAAAAGAAATTTAATTTGGACTTTGAAGGGGCCCTTTTGGCAAAAAAAGTAACAAAAAAAAGAAAACATTTTTTAAAAACTATAAACAGAGACCCCTTAAGCTATCCCTGAGGGCTTTTTTTATGACCTCTCCAGGGAGAAAAAGAAGACGGGGATAGGTCTCAAAAAAACCCTTTGGGGAGAAGGAACAAAAAGAGCAAAATTACAGCAAAAGTTGTTTTCTTTATGTTGAATTGTCGCGGCTTTTTCAGGTCACTAGTGCCCCGCGGGCTTAAAGGCAGCCTCCAGGTCGGGGTCCATCTGCTTGTCGTCTTTTACTATTTTGGAGGCATGAAGGGGATGGCGGGGTTAGGGGTTTGATCGAAAAAAAGTTTTAAGACATTTAACATCAGCATAGTTAGGTAGGTTTTTTAGGTTAGCTTTGCTTGTATTTTTACGTGAGAGGGGATTCTTTCATGGCCCCCATATTATTTTGGGACATGGTCTGAATATTGTGGGGGATCACCGAACGTCTGCCCCAAAATATGCAGTGTTAAATGTTTTTTTTTAACCCAAAAAAAAAAATTCTAGAAACATTCTAATAACATAAAACCTTTTATAAAAAATTAGTCATGTGCTTATAGCTAATAACACTGATAAGCATCATAATTTTTAAAACCAAAACCTTTAAATTTACACCACAAAAAAACACGTTCCCTTAATTTAAAGCACTATTCACCCCCACCCTTTAATATCATGCCCAAAATGATAGTCAGCACTTTTTTTATGTTTTTTTAAGTATTTAAAAAAAAATAGTTTTTCCCAAAACGTAGGGTGCGGGGGATACCGAACGTCATGCCCGAAAATTTTAGTGTTAATGGTTTTTTTAAAAATAAAAAATTAATTCTAGAATCATTTAATAACTAAATCACTTATAATAGTTATTCGGCTTATAGAAATAAACACTGATATGATCAAATTTAATACCAATCACCTTTAACTTTAGCCCCAAAAAAAAAACGTTCCTTTAATTTAAATCACTATTACCCCTTAAATCATGCGAAATACTAGTCAAAACACTGTTTGTTATTTTGGTGGTATTTCAAAAAATATAGCTTTTTTAAAATTTTGACGTTGTCCCCCCCACTTCACCATACGTTGATCCCCCCCGGCCCCCAATTTTTTTGTAAAAATGCCACCCCGGCCTTTCGAAAGCATGCACCTTTTTCATCAAAAACATGCAAAACGGGGTTTTATCGATTGCCTTACCCCAAAAAAATCACGCCATCACGCCCCAGAGACCTAATAGAACGGGGAAAAATAACAAGGAACATACGAAAAATAAAATTTTTTACCTGGGGAAAAACGGAGGGACGCTGACCTACCCGTTGCTCGCATTTTGTTCACTGAGGGTGGCGCTGCCCGTGGTGGCATGGGGCGCGAAATTTTTAATTAATTTTCGCGTTTAGCCTTCTACGGGACCCCCCCCTTCGGGGTGCCCCCCCACCCTAAGGGGAGGATTTTCAAATACTACACCTATTCCCTTGATCCTACTTTTCAGCCGCCTGCTTTCTTTGTCTGATGTTTACCCCGGCGATCAGTCCGAGTATTTTTGGCGGAATGGCTGAAACGCGACAGTTTTGCCACCCCCGGGCTCGTATTCCGGGCACTTTGAAACGGGGTACCAAAGAGGAGGGACTCATGAAGAAAGGAGTAAAAACGGATTTTCAAAGACTGGGAAAGGGGCCTGAAAAAAGACCAACTGCGTTGTTGCGCATCTCTTCTCGCAAAGGTTGGAAAAATTTTCAGGTGACCAAAAATCTCTCATCATTTTCATGAGGACCCGTAAACCTGGGCCTCGTGACTGCGGGAGAGAAAAGACGGTAGGTCTTCCGTCTTATGAGTGAAAAACTTCCTTCTGGAACGCTGCTGATGATTTTTTTGGGGTATTTCCGATAGTTCTCACTCTCATTTACTCCACAGGGTATTTTTTAAAAATTTGACAATTGACATCTTTACCCCCCAGCCATGCTCATTAAATCCTCGTCACTCAAGGTTTTTTTTAAATAGGAGGACCAATTGTGCTACATATGACGAATGAGTCACTTTACTTGATCTTCCTCTTTGAATTCGCTGTGCAGAGCGAAAAAACAGTCCGAGTAGGTTTTTCAAGAGCTGATGCGTCCCCGGGGTTTTTAAGGTCGCTACTAAAACTCTAACATCCCGCAAACAGGGGCTATGGGGGCCGTGTGGGTTTTTGTGCCGGGTACGTAGGGCACCGGCGGCAGGGCGACGGGTTTTGGCAAATGGGATGAAGCCGATGTCGGCCCTGCAGCGGGAAGTATCGGGCCAATTTTTGATAAATTCGTACGGGCCCCAACACAGTCTTCCTTGACTCGGCCCAAAGGATATATTTTAAGGGGGATGTGACATGAATGGCCGGGCCAAAAGGGACAAAAATAGGGTTAAAAGTCGGTTTAAGGATAGTTTTGATTGGTGGCTGAATCGTAGCCAGCGGTGGCCATCCACCCGTTGTACGGCTTGTCCAAAGCCAATTTAAAATATTACAGTGGAAGTGGCCGGGCCGCCCCGGCGCTACATTTACGCTTTTACGCCTCTCGGGCTGAGGATCGACTTCATCTACCCCACACAGACTTTAAAGGTACTGGGGAAAGGGGTTTGCAATTAGAGATGAAAAAAACTCAAATATAAGACAAACTTATAAAAGCCCAAACTTTCCCTTTTACCTCAGAAAAATTCTAGAGCCCTTTCCCGCCCTAATTATTTTTTTTTTTTTTCCTCCAACCTTAACAGATCATTTCAGTACCTCTAACACTAAATATAAAGTAGGGAAAGATGCCCCTTTAAACCCCCCCTGCCCCCCCCAAAAATCCTCTGGATCCCCCAAAAAAATTTTCAACAAACCCTCACTTAATTTTCCCAAACCCCTTCCCCTAACCTCCTAGCGAGATTAAGGCGGGGAACTAGAATTTTACCAGGTTGGGTTAGGTTAAATGAGGTAATTTTTAGTAATTAATTTTTTTGGGTCTCTCTAGGAGGTTTTTAGAAAGGGTTTAGGCTTGGTTATAGTGAGGTTAGGTGGGTTTTATATTGGGTTTGGGTTTGGGGTTAAGTGAGGGTAAATATATTTTAATATTTCCATTTATTTTTGAGGGTTTCAGGGGTGTCGTTTGGGGGGGGAGGGGGGGTGAAGGGGCAGTCTCCTCCACTTTTAATTAGGGTTAGGGGTACACAATGACGTGAAGGTTGGAGAAACCCCCCGCTAATGGGGGGGGGAAAAGGACTTGAATTGTCCCGGGGGGGGGGGCTTAGGGATTTAAGAAAAAGGCTTGTGGCGAAGATTTTTACTTGGTGGGGGGGGTTTTCTATGTAATGCATTTTTAAAGCATTACAAGCAGAGTTTAACCGCCCAATTTATAGAATGACAATTTGCAGCATTTCTAACCCCTAAACCCGACGGAAAGAGAATAACACATGGGGGTTGGAGGGGCGAAATCCCCCCCCCCCCCAGCGGGTTAAAAAAAGTAATCAATGCCCAGGCTGGGTAGTTAACTACGGGGGGGGGGGGGTTTTGAATGGGCCACCAAACCCAGTTAGTCAGGAAAATTTTTGGTCAAAAGGGATATTGTAAAAACTGCTTTTTTTTACGGGTTTTGTGAGGGGAAGGGTTTCTGGTAGCCTTTGTACAGCGTACTGACCTACTGGGTAATTTTAGAACATGACTGTGTTGGATTAAAGTTTTTTTCACCTTTCTACGTTTCTATAGATGTGTGTTTTCCCTCCTCCCACACCTTGGCCCAAAAAGGTTTGTTTAAGGGCTTTTTTGCAACCCCAATCCTTTTAAATCATCATAAAATATTGTAAAATGGGCAAACAAAATAAAGTGGTAAGTGTTAAGTTTTTAAAGTATGAGAACGAGTGTGAAAGTGAAATAAATTTTGTGCAAACTAAAATTTTTCTTGGGCTGGGTTATTTTAAAGGGGCAAGGCTAAGTTAGGTTATTTTAAAAAGCAAGCTAAGTTAGGTTATTAAGGGCAAGGCTAAGTTGGGTTATTTTGGGGTTAGTTTAAGTTAGTTTAAGGGTTTTTCATTAGGATTATTTGATACTTTTAAAAATGGAGGTTTTTTTCCGTCAAAACGTCAAAAAAAGTTATTTTTAAAAAATGCTGTCATACTTTTAACTGATCTTCTTTTAAAAAGCAACACCCCTGGGTTCTACTGCAGTTTGATACATTAAAAGGCACGTATTTTATAACTGCCTTAATTTTAAATCTGACCATGAAATTTTTCTAAGATATTTGGTATTTCAACCTTAAAATTGAGATGGAAAAAATTGTTCTTTTCCTATGTTTTTCTGGTGTGTTAAAATATGGTTTTTTAAAAAAAATGGGGGGAAATCCCTCATTTTGCATTTATCCCCCCCATTACTTTGCTTCGGTTAGGCACGCAACAATGCCCTGGTTATTTAGTGGCTATTATTTAAAACTCTGTGCTGATCTAATTCTGGGTAAAGAGCATTGCGTATGGGATTTGGGGTGAAATTTTTTAGTTTATGCAACCCTAAAGTGCAAAATGGGTTTGTGGGAAAAAAAATAATAAATGTCGTAAAGGAAACCAAAATTTTTGGATCTATAAGGATTACTAAAAAACATTTTTTCTCTCAACTTTAAGGATTTGTACAAGCAACTAGTTTAAGTAACTAAAAAGTTTGACATCTTTTCATCCATTATGATTTTTACCAACATTTTTTGTATTTGGGGCTATTATATGGTCTTTGTTGTGGTCAGTGGCGTACCCCGAAAATTTAAAAAAGGGGGGGGCCAAAAATATATATATATATTAAAATTATATATATATATATATATATTATATATATATATATATATATATATATATAAAATAGATAATATAAAATATATTATATAAAATATATATATATATATATAAAAATATATATTATATATAAAATATATAAATAAAAAAAATAAAAAAATTTAAAATAAAAAAAAAAAAAAAAAAATTTAAAAATAAAAAAAAAAAAAAAAAAAAAAAAATTTTTTAAAAAAAAAAAATTAAAAAAAAAATAAAAAATAAAAAAATTATAAAAAAATAAAAAAAAAATATTTTTAAAAAATTAAAATCAAAAATAAAAAAAAAAAAAAAAATATAAAAAATATAATTAAAGTTAAAAAAAAAAAAAAAATAAAAAATAAAATAAAAAAAAATAAAAAAAAAAATTAAAAATAAAAAAAATAAAAAAATTTTATAAAAAATTTTAAAAAAAAAAAAAAAACAAAAAAAAAACCCTTTTTTTTTTTTTAAAAAAAATAATTTGATCAAAAATAACATTAACCATTTTTTTTTTATTTAAATTTTTTATCTTCTTTTTCTATCTAAACTATCTATTTCTTTTATCTATTTTGCTATTATTTCTATCTATCTATCTATCTATCTATCTATATCATTTTCATCTATCTAATCTACTATCTTTTTTATTATTATTATTATTATTTTATTATTTATTTTTTATTATTATTATTATTAAAATTAAAATTTCTATATTATTATTATTTTATTAATTTTATATTTTTTTTAAATAATATTTTTAATAAAAATTTTATATTTTAATTTAATTAATTATATTATTAAAATTTTTTGTGATTATTGGCTATTTTTTTCTTTTCAAAAAAAAAGGGGGGGGGGGCATGGCCGCATGGGTCTCCCCGGTTTTCCCAACATTGTGGTCATATTTTATTTAGGGAAAAATTTTGGGGGGTTGCATTTTAAAACTTTTGGAAGAATTGGCCGAAGAAAAAAAAGAATCGCAAAGAGTTATTAAATTTTTGAAGTGCATGGGAACTGAAACTAATTTAGTTTTCTTTTTCAGAAACTGTGATCAAACCCTTTTTAAAACCACCAACAGGGAGATGGGACGGTACTTTTCCAGAAGAGGGCCCATGTCTTGAAGGGCACCCCTGAACTGACAATTGGGTTTTATCATTTATTCCCCCATTTTCATGGGTTTTGACTGCACCCTTTTTGTAATAAATTCTAGTGTTTAGGTAAACTATAACCTGATGCTTTCGTTTCTTTTTTTTAAAATAATAATTTAAAATTATTAATTTATTCATTTTTTTTTTTTTTAAAAATTAATTTTATAATTTTATATTAAATATGATTTATAAATTTTATTTTTTTATTTAATTCACATTTATTTGATTTGTTTTTAAATTGTCTGTTATAATAGGAAAATTTCACTATAAGGCCTTTTCCCTTTTTAAACATCAGGGTAAAATTTTATTAAAATTAATTTTATAAAAATTTTTTATTTAATATTTTATTTAAATTTTATTTTAAATTATTAATTTATTATAATTAAAAAAAAATATTTAAAAGATATAATTTTTGGTTATTTAATTTTTTAATTTTCTTATTTTTTGTTATTTACTTTTTTGGGCTTAAATAGAAATTTTAAAACCCATTTATCTGGACTTTTTTTTCCCTTTTTTTCAAACCGTGTTTAATTTTTAAAATTTTTAATCCATTTCTTTGCATTTCAGATTTTTAACTTTTAGAGCCTATGGTTGATAGGCAAACCCTTTAATTGCATTTACTGCCATCCAACTCCTCAACCAAAAAGGCAAACTATAAATACCACCAGACTATATATGGGTTAAATTTAATATAATAATTTTAAAATTTTTGTTATTAAAGGTATTTTGGGTTTGTCATTTAAAAGGTTTGGAAATTTGGAAAGGTTATTATTACAAATGTGTTAAATTTTAAAATGGGCGGGGGAGCGGCCGTTTTGCTGCCCTGCCGGATGCTACCCGGCCCGATACGGCCCCGTGCAATGCGTTCACGGCATTGGACGTAGGACCCGCTTTATCGTTGCTTTATTTAACCTAAAAATTCCCCAAAAATTTCCCAAAAATATTTAAACCCACCCCTAAATCAAATCTAACCGTTTCTTCACTAAAATTTAATAAAACCTTGTAAACCCTTTACCGCTTATCATATAAAATAAAAGGTTTTTTTGGAAGTTAAGGGTTTTTTTTAGGTTTCATTTTTTTGGTTAAATTTGGTTGGGTTTGGAGTTAAATTTTGGGGAACATTTGGAAATAAGGAAACGCTAAATTTTTTTCCGGGGCGTGTCAAAGTTTTCCTGGGAGTCAGCGTACGTCGCAAACGTTTCAGGGGAACAAATGCGGGGCACACCGATTAAACGGTGCGATTCACGCTTTTTCGGTTTGTGGATTTCGCGCTATATTGGCCCTTTGGACATTTGCTGGGGTTTGGTTCAAAGAAGCGGCCCCCTTGGTTTTCATATTTTAGTAAAACGGTGCGTGGCCACACGGAGGCCCGCTTATGGGTTTTGATCCCGGGCGGGCACGACGTGCTTTGGGGGCCCGCTTACACAGGTGAAATGGGTTTCCCCCCCCCCCCCGGGGGGGGGGGGGGGGGGGGGGGGGGGGCCCCTTGGGCCCGGGGTGTAAAAGGGGCCCCGGGGGTTTTTGTTTGGGAAACACCCCTAAACCCGGGGGTTTTTGGGGGCTTCCCCCCCGGGCCAAAATAACACCCCCCCAAAAGCCCTTTGGGGGGGGGGGGGCCCGGGTAAAAGGGGGGGGGTTTTTTTCCTTTTTCCCCCCCGGGGGGGGGGTAATCCTGAAAGGGGGGAATTTCGGTAGCAATGTTTTCTGTGGAGTCATTGTCGTACGATGACGTAGTTGGTCGGGCAGTGGTGGTACGTCGTACGTGCGGTCGGGGTAACTAGTCGGCGTGCTACACCGGCATTAGGAACGGTAAAGCGATTCAGCTGCTTTATCGGCCTGCTTGTGGCACTATTCAGCTGCTATATTGGCCCACTTGTGGCACTATTCAAATGCTAAGTCGGCCTGCTTGTGGCACTATTCAAATGCTAAGTCGGCCTGCTTGTGGCACTATTTGGATGCTAAATCGGCCTGCTTGTGGCACGATTCAGTTGCTGTGTAGGCCCGCTTATGGCACTATTTGGATGCTAAATCGGCTTGCTTGTGGCACGATTCAGTTGCTGTGTAGGCCCGCTTATGGCACTATTTGGATGCTAAATCGGCTTGCTTGTGGCACGATGCAGTTGCTGTGTTGGCCCGCTTATGGCACGATATAGATGCTATGTCGGCCCGTTTGTGGCTCAGTAGTGGCAATAGTTTGGTTACGGTTTGCCGACACAGATCTGACACAGAAACGTAACGTAACCGACACAGGCCCGGGGTGCAAACATGTACGCACAAGTTGTCGGTCCGCAGCCAGGCCGATAACTTCATTACGGTTTGCCGATTCAATGCCAATATGCCGTTTGTGATTTGCCGGCACTAATTTGATGCCGGCCCGTCATGACAATGTTTGCTGGGGTAGTGTTCGAAAATGCCCCCCCTGGTCTAGCCGTAGTGTACCGTAGTGGTTAGCACGCTCGGCTCACAACCGAGAAGTCCCGGGTTCGATCCCCGGGCGGAGCGAGACAGACGGGTGGTCTTTCGTAAAACCCGAGCCCCTGTCCACCCAGCAGTGAATGGGTTCGGGTGTTAGCCGGGGGTTTGTGACCCCCCTCCCGGGGTGGTGGCTTCGGCCAACACTAAGCTGCAGCGGTAGATCCCTACGGCTCTCTGAGGAATTATCCTCTAAACAAACAACAAACAAAAAAGAGAGACAGACGAACAAACAGACAGAGAGAGACAGACAGACACAGAGAGAAAGCCGCAACTCGTGCTCGTGCTCGAGCCTTCCCATAGCCTACAAGTACCTAGGGATGTGCATGAGTTCCAATGGATGTGGAAAAGCAAAGGCTGAAAAGATCAGCCAGACCAATCAGTGGGTTGGTCGACTTGGGAGTGTGGCAAGGATGAGGGCAAGCAAGTATGATGTGTTGAGGGAAGTGTGGAAAAGTGTGGCTGTCCCAAGCATTATGTATGGTATGGAGGTGATTGCATGGAATGAGAGTGAAATAGAGATATTGGAAGTGGGACAAAATAAAGTAGCAAGAATGGCACTGAATGCACCCAGGTATGCAGCGACTGAAGGTTTAAGAGGTGACATGGGATGGAGTACATTTAGGGACATTCGAAAGCAGCACTCGGGTATAAGATCAGACTGGAACGAATGGAGGACACAAGATTGGCACGAAAAGTTTATTTGTGGAGTGAATGTAGTAGTAAATGGGGGAAGCGATGCCAAAAAATGGTAGAAAGAAGTGGATTGCGATTTTGGTGGATGTATCAACTGATAGATGAAAGACCGAATGTAATGGACCAATTTACTCTACTTGAGGTAAGGATTGATTTGACATCTTCAAGCCTCATATAGTTGGGCAGTGATGTTGATTTTTCTATGTGAACAGTATTTTTGATGATACAGCCAATTTAAGTGCAGGAAAATGTATACGCTCTAAAACGACTGGCGCTATGTTGTGACGTCATAAGCACAAACAACAGAGCAAAACAGCTGTCAAGCGGCCGCTACTATTATGTACTACCTACTAATACACCGACTTGCATTACCCCTACTACCGCAAGATGACCAGTAATCCTCCTTCAAGTGATGTAGTAGGTATTCACTGTGTTTGTGAATATGTAAGTTGTAGTTTATAAGGAAAAAGTGGATAGACAGAGATAAGTGGCCCGTGACACCTGACAAGTGACGACTTCTGGGATCGGCATTCCTTATAGGGAGCTTAAATGAACCTGCAATGACATGTAAAGCTAGACAGATAGACGAACTCATAGAGGAACAGGTAGAAATGTATGGCTTTCTTTCCCCACATAAGCAAAACATACACCCTTCGTCACTCTACTCACCACTACAACCTTTACTAACCATACATTTCTACCTGTTCCTCTATGAGTTCGTCTATCTGTCTAGCTGTACATGTCATTGCAGGTTCATTTAAGCTCCCTATAAGGAATGCCGATCCCAGAAGTCATCACTTGTCTGGTGTCACGGGCACTTTGCTCTGTCTATCCACTTTTTCCTTATAAACTACAACTTACATATTCACAA
This sequence comes from Chionoecetes opilio, assembly GCA_016584305.1. Classification (NCBI taxonomy): domain Eukaryota; kingdom Metazoa; phylum Arthropoda; class Malacostraca; order Decapoda; family Majidae; genus Chionoecetes; species Chionoecetes opilio. Next base: position 1,997 of record JACEEZ010010269.1, on the reverse strand, counting down.
ACACAGTGAATACCTACTACATCACTTGGGGGTTTATGGCCCGGTATATTTAATGCATTTTTTAGGAAAAATAAAAAAATATATTTGCTTTCTGGCCAAAACAAGCCGATCAGTGATAGGCGAGATTGAGTTTCCCAGTTATTACAACCCATGAAGGGTTGGTGTTGTGAATTTGGGCCCAAAAAACCATAATTTTTTTTTAGGGAAGCAAAAAGAATTAGTACGGTGGCCTTTTTCCCCAAGCATAACCCTTTTTTTTGGTTTTGGAGTAAATTTGGTCCTGAATGGAAGTTTTGAATGGTATAAAAGGATTAAAGGGGGGAAAAATTGAGAAAGTGGAAAAGAGAAGAAGAGAGGAAAGGGAGGGGGGTGAAAAGGGAAAAAGAGGGGGAAAAAAGGGAAAAAAAGAGGGGAAAAAGGGAAAAGGCCCAGGAGAAAGTGGTTGATGGAAGGTGGGACCCCCCCAAGAGAAAAAGGAGAGAATGAAGGAAAAAAAGGGGGACAGGAGAAAGGGGGCCAAGGGAAAGGGGGTGAGGTGAAACAGTGGAACGGAACTAAAATGTGAGAATAAAAGCGGGGAGAGAATGGAAATGATGCGAGGGGGTTTTGACTGAAATGGGAGGGGCATAAAGAGGTGGTTGAAAGGACGGGGAAGAAAAATGGATGTTTTTACTGTGGGACTGTGTGGGGGAACAAGGGCGATTTTTAAACATTGAAAGATTTTTTGGAAAAATGTGGTATAGAAAAAGACAATAGACTCACACCCTAAAACAAAAAAGAAAAAGATACAGGAGCAGGGGGTTTAAGGGCCTCCCTGAAAAAAGGCCAACCTTAACATCAAGATCAGATAAGCCCACCAAGTTTTCCCACCCCCAAAAAAATGGACGTCAAAAATAGTTAAATTGGACGAGACGACGTATTATCATCGAAACCCACCACAATCCCTCGAGTGAGTACTATTATACACCCCCCACACCTTTATAACGGAAGTTAACCTTGTGTACCTTTTTAAGGGTTTGTAAAGACGTTTTTGTACTCCATATTTCAGGGTGTTTTGGTGGGTTTCTGTGGGAAATATCGGTTTTTGGTGGGTTTTTGGAGGTTTTTGGGGATTTGGTATGGGTGTGGAAGGAATTGTCCCAATGCTTTTTACGTTTTTTTTTTTTTTTTTTTTTTTTTAATTGCATTATTTTCACTAGGAACCCGAAGGGGGGAGTCAGTTCGTACCAAGTTTTTCGGTCAATTTTTTACGGTAGTTTTTGCCCATACTCTCCCCCCTTCCCCAAACACACACACACACCACCACACACACACACACAGACACACCACCACACACACATTTCCCACACCACACACCCCCAGATACACAACACACCCACAACACAACACACAAAACACACCCCCAAAAACACCCCACCCCCACACACACAACAAACCCCCACACACTCAAACAGACACAGATAAACACACCCACAAACACAGACACACAGATAAAACACACAAAAAAAAACACCCACACACCCACACCCCCACATACACACCACAAAACACAACAAACACACACACACACAACACACAATTGGGGGTGTGGTTTCTGTTTTCCTTATGGATTCTAGGAAAACATTCTCTCTGAGCTTCCCTCGCAAATCATTTCTTTTGGGGATAATGACATGTTGTTTATAGGGAGGCGAGAACGGGGGGGTTTTCTCCGCCACACCTTCTTTCCCCTTTTTGACCGCATCGCCTCTGTTCTTTCCCTTTCCGCGGGCACTTTTTTAAGCATTTTTCACCCACACACACACACACACACACCACCCAAAAACAAAATGGGGTACAGGTATCACGTAAAAAGCGCACAACAAACACCCCAACCACAAAACACAACACACAAAAAAAAAAAAAAAAACCCCCCCCCCCCCCAACCCCACAACAACAAGAAAAAACTAAACCCCTAAAAGGAAAAAAAAAAAAAAAACCCAAAAACCACACCCCACAAA
>JACEEZ010010268.1:190000-264410 GCA_016584305.1 Chionoecetes opilio | reverse complement strand
ACAAGTATTCTTCTTCTTCAAAGCTAACAGGATCCCCTGGGGAAATTGTTGTGGAGTCTGTACAGACGGGGCTCCAGCGATGCTGGGATCAAAATCAGGGTTCCAGAAGCCTGTCAAGGAAGTAGCTCCGAATGCCAAGGGGGTTCATTGTATGATCCATCGTTTTTCCCTGGCGTCGAAAACCCCCCCTGATGAACTTTGCAAGATCCTGGAGGCAGTGGTCAAATGCGTCAACTTTGTAAAAGCTGGAGCTCTGAACTCTCGCCTTTTCCAGAACCTTTGTAGAGACATGGATTCGGAGCATGAAGCTCTCCTCTTTTACTCCAAAGTGCGCTGGCTTTCCAAGGGCAATGTTGTGAATCGAGTGTTTGAACTTCGGGGGGAGCTTAAATTGTTCCTGGAAATGCAAGGGAAAGATGATCTGTTGAGTCACTTCAATGAGGTTTTGTGGGAGCCACGTCTTGCATATTTAGCAGATATATTTGAGCAGCTAAATAGGTTGAATCTGAAGCTACAGGGCAAGGAAAGAAATGTGTTTCACCTGATGGATTGTCTTCGTGGATTTCTTGCCAAGCTCCACAATTGGCAAAGGAAAGTGGGTGCCGGGAATGTTGCCATGTTTGAAAACCTTTCAGCTGTCCTTGACGAGAATGAAGAAGATAGTCTGCTTGACCCATTACTTAAAACTGAAATCACTCAGCATCTGAGATCCTTGGAAAGTGAACTTAATAGGTACTTCCCAGAATTCGAGGAGGAAGAAGGGAAGTTGGTAATGAATCCATTCTCTGGCACTCTTGATATTACTACCATTCCCAGTGATGTTCAGGACGAGTTCCTTGATCTCAAACATGATTCTGTTGCCAAATATCTCTATGAAGAAAAATCTCTGAATGTTCAATGCATCAGTCATATCCAAAAGTCAGTGAGATTGCACTTCGACTACTCTTGCCTTTTTCAACTACCTATTTATGTGAGTCTGGTTTCTCCACCCTTCTACAAATCAAGAATAAGAGCCGGAACCGATTGGATGTGGACCCCGACATGAGATGTGCATTGTCAGTGACACAACCTCGGATTCGTCAAATGACTGAAAAGAAACAATATCAGCCTTCCCACTGATGTGTGATAAAATATGCAGAGATTAATTGAACTTTTTCCCAACCAGATTCAAATTTGCTAGTGTCCGCTAGTCTTTTGTAGGCAAGTGATGTAAGTTAAGCATATCACAGAAATCTATCATATATAAGATAATTATGACTGTAAACTTTGTAATTAAGCAAGGCTGTTCTCTTCATCAACATTTAAAAAAAAAAAATTTTTTTTTACCTTTTTTGGCCGGGTGGGATTTGGGAGAAAAATGAAGGGGAGCCACACGAATGTTGAGAATTCATGAAGGGGGGAATGGAGTGAAAAAGGTTGAGAACCACTGGTCTGGAGGGAGCAGGAATGGTGGAAGGCTGAGAGACGAGCAGCGACACCCGGCTTCTCCCTCTACTCTCTCACTACTGAGGCCTTGAGACGACCCTCTGTCTCACAGAGAGGGACTGAGAGGTGCCAGTTTGCCAATGCCAGTGAATATCATAAAAAAAATGTGTACGGATAATTTTCGGGGGGGAGGGGGGGTCAATCAGAAATCAGCCATAACTCTTTAATTTTTTCTGATTTATTTAAAATACTTTGTCACAAGCTTGCTCAAGTGTTCAACTACGCATGAATTTTTTTTCGAATATATTTATTTTAAATATTTGTGTGCCGCTCCCCGTAATGGGTATTCCGTGCAGACAACTCTGCTATCATTATATCAAATAACTTTAAAATCACCTTTTTTATATATCCTTAGACTCAGGATGAAGATTGATTTCGTATTATTATATTACAGTAACATGTATTGTAGAATGATGTTTATTATTATGAAAATAGTGTTGTGGTTTTCGTGGTGTTGTTGTGATCCGTGACCGTGGCAAGGGGGGGGGGGGCCCAACCACGCGGGGGACCGTCAGACGTCAGTGTCATTCCAAGCCGCTGGTGTCACACAGTGGTGTGGCCTGTGGGACATTTTTTGCCCGGATTTAGTGATAAACGAAGTGGCGACGCAGTGTACTACCTGTGCCTGCGTATTTTTGGTCCAAGGTTGATGCCAAGGTGCATTTCAAGTCCAGAAGCTAGCCTACTCCTAAGGATTAGGATGGGCTTTAATCCTACTAGTTAATGTAACCCGCTAATCACATGTGAATAGTCTGTTTCCTTTCATGTACTATAATTTAGGTCAATTCCCTAATCAAGGGATTTCTAGCGAAATCCCTATTGCAGGAAATTTCCTTATAATTATGTATATTGGTTTTAATGATTTTTGGGGAGCCATACATCAATTGTAGTTGCTTCCCCCACCCAAAAACCCCGGTTTTCCACCAGTTCCCTAAGCTGTCGGCAATAGGAGGAAGAATATAGGGGTGGAGGACTACTTCTTCAGAATGACCACATAGACAAGCATCTAGTGTCAAAACTCTGGCATTTTATGTGGACACAAGGTATTAGCATGTGCTCCCCGGCAGCCAAGTCTCTGCACGTCCAGCAGGTAACTGAGCACACGCACCAGCGCCAAATTATCGTAGGTTTTACCCGCCATAATAATAGGCTTTCTAGTTTTCCCGTTCCTCTTTCCTTTTACTTATAGAATATCGCAGACGTGTTTTATGGAGATAAGTAGACGATAATACTGCTTATATTAGGACTGCAAGTACTATGGCTTCATCTCTCTCTCTCTCTCTCTCTCTCTCTCTCTCTCTCTCTCTCTCTCTCTCTCTCTCTCTCTCTCTCTCTCTCTCTCTCTCTCTCTCTCTCTCTCTCTCTCTCTCTCTCTCTCTCTCTCTCTCTCTCTCTCTCTCTCTCTCTCTTGATTTAGTGGCAGGGTCACGTTTTATATACACAGTGATTACACACTTTTGATCATTATAAGAAAAAAATATATATTGTGAATGCACAGTATCTGTGTGATGCGCTGAGCGTGTTCTGTGAATGCAGAGAACACTGAATTGTCTTCTGGTGTCTCCGATATGCGAAGGCTTTCAAAGAGAACATGGGAGGGTGGAGGATGAGCTTTCTGGGCGCTGAGAGTGGCACTTTGTAGACTTTAGTTCATCCAAGTTTGTTTAGTAGTCCGTAGAACTCTGATATAAAATAATTTAGCTTCCACGTTCTTAATTGTTTCGTTCTCGCCGAACAGTTATCTGATGATGAGAAAGATGATAGGTTGCTATTTACGCGTCATTACGTTGTATAATAAAACTGCCTTTTTTTGTGTTCAATGCCCAACAATTTAATACTGAAATTAGTGACTTGAGGTTAAAGGAATCAAGCTCCACCACTCCACTATGCCTTGAAGGGTAATTGTGGCAGCAGTTGGCTGTGGAACGCCTCGGGCTGAAGGTCGGCCACTGTTTAACCTGTCTGCCCGCCAGGCCAGGGAGGGGAGGCTGGGGCGGCGGCAGGTGGGAGAAGCCTCATGGGAATCTATTCTTTGCCAGCCGCCGGGCACGTACACGTCAAGAATCGATTTGCTGTTTGCAGAAAATGCTACTACATCGCGTTGACACCTCTCGTCTGACTGAACTCAAGATTCATGTTTCTGCTCAAAAATAAAGAAAAAAAAGTTATACCAGTATTGATGATAGTAATAATTGTAAGAATAATAGTAATAAAATGATAGTGATGATAATATAAAAGTAGTACACATAAGACCTCTGTACTGATAAATATTCAACCTCACTCTCCGCCCTGGTTTTCGGTATAAATCATCACAGTAGAAAGAAAAGAATGAAAGAAACGAAAGATAGAAGGAGAGGAAAAAAACCCGTTCCTGATGCCGAAGTGTTGTATTTCTAAGACCTGCCATGCAAGACCAAACTCATAAACTCTAAGAAATCAATGAGTAAATACTTTCTTAAATAATAGTGACGCGCATTTTTCCTGTCCCATCACATCGGCCGCTGCGACTCAATAGTTGTCAGCACGGCGAGGAGTTCAGGGAGGCAGGAGGCAGTGGGCAGTCAGTTTGATACGTTACCTTAAGTGTGCTGGACTGAGCCTTGCCAACACAAACAACTCTGGAGGATAATATATTGTATAAACTTTGGGTGTGTGGGATATGATGGCGCCTGTGCACTCGGGTGAGGATGTGTGTTAAGGAGGGCATATCGAGCTAAGGCACCTACTTCTCAGCTTCAATAAGGGATTTCTATTCACAAGTTGCTGTTCACTGGCCATTAACTTTAATTCATTAGACCGTATGATTAACTTATAGTCATTCATATACGGTTGTGGTGGCGTGTGGCATCTGGGTCTTGGCACACTGTCTACGCGTGCGTCCAAGGTCAGCCAGGCAGGTGCAGGTGAACCATCAGCCGCCAATTATTGTCCCACCGGCCCGCCACACCGCTGATAACTGTCTCACCGCCAAGTGAGATAGATGCTTGATAAAAAACAATAGAATCTCAAAATATTTCCAAGGCTAGTGCTCACCGAACAAAAATATAAATCCTCAAAAAAACACTAAAAGCCATTTAGCAAACAAGAACCACGGAGGATGCGAGTAGCAGGGTTGTCTAGTCCTCGTGGGATGATATGCTTAACGCTGCCGTGGCGCCCGAAGGTGATGCTGACAGTAATTATGGTGATCACTTTTAGAGTTAGCAGGTATCACTACCATTATGTCTTTAATTTCCCAATGGGTCATACGATGGTGGTGGTGAGAACGATAAAGTGCCAAATAAGGCTGATCACTCCTTTATAGAGTTAGCCTGAAAGACTACTGAAGAAGACGAGACACCGAAAGACGCGTCTCAACATGAGCTGCTCACACGCTGCAAGCTTATATTTTATATAAATACCTGATTCGTCCTTTTTTTTATAATAATAACTCAGCGGGTTCCTTTATTCCAATGTATCCTAGTTTGTCTGTAAAGAAAATTTGCGTGCAGGTCACTTCTATGTCCCTCCATGGTGTAGTGGCTAGCGCGCCTAGCTACGAATCTGCGGGCCCTAGTTCGAATCCGGACCAGAGCAGTCGGCGCGCACCCTATACTCAGCTGATCATCCTTCCTTTTATTTCAGAGTTGGTCGATAAATGGGTACCTGGGGAAACCTGGGAAAGGTAACTGTGGTAACCCGGATGTCACACTATAATAGTCATGTGTCCCGGGGTAACGGGTTGCCACCCACCACCACAGGCTCAAAGGCTAATGCGATGGAGATGAGCACCGAGGCCATGCGCAGCATAGCGTATGCTCCATCTCTACCTTATTGCACCTCTACCACTCAGTAAACAGGCCAGGCACAAACTAGCAATAAATAGTCGGTAAGCATACACATTACCCTCGCTAAAAGATAATGAACGCTTGCAGTCCTCGCCAGACCCGGTGTTCGGGCGGCGGCCACCAAGACCCCGGGGGAACCTGACTTTAAGATGCCGCCCAGTTTTTTTGTATGCGCATTAAACGCCCCAAAGACATATTTAGCTCCCTTGCATTCAACCAATTAAAGAGCTATTTATATGTAAAGGCAGACGCTGTTTATCTGATCTGCGTTTATAAATCTTAGGTTGTGACTGCATTGAACTAGATAATGTAAGGGGCAGCAGGTGGTGCAGCGGGGTTCAATCCTCATGTCTCAGTCCTTCTGCCAGCTCGTGCTCCTTAGTTCTATGTACACACACACAGAAAAAAACAGCTTCAGTAATGTAGCATTTTTCATGAACTTGATTAAGATAGTAATTACATTCATCTTAAGATTAAGCCAAGGCAGAGGTGACTTCATGAAACTAATGGTCTAGTCATCTTTTTTTTTTTTTTTTTGTCAACAAGGACGATCTTTTTGTTTAATATGATTTCTTTCTTCCTATTATTTTCTTGATGAAAATTGCACCGTATGATCCTCTGTGGAACCTGGAAGAGCACCTGGGATGTGTGTGTGTGTGCATCAAATTATAACACTCATTAACCCAAAGCAGTAAAAAAGTTATGTGTTTTTGCTGAAAAAGACATGAAATTGAGAAGGAAAAAAAATGTTGATTCCTGGAACATGCAGGAATGCCTCTGGAGTGGAGAAATGCATTGGATGGACGAAGGAGAAGACGACAGACATAAGCACGTATGGAAACGGACAACATATTATAGTTCAGTGGCGTAGCGAGGTATATCAATGGGGGGGGGGGCATCTGGGGGGGCACTAGGCAAGCGGAGCACAGGAGCATTCTGATGCCACATAGAAGGGTATAAGGGCATATCTTAAGATCAGATAAGTGGTGGGTATTAGAACATTATGCAGAATACGGCAGCCATGGCCAATGTGGGGGCACCGAATTTTCATGGGGGGGGGGGGCACGTTCCCCCTCGTAGCTACGCCACTGGTCGGGAGTTTGATTTAATCTTCCTATTTTTCTATCTCCAAAAGAAAGCATTGGCATAAACTGAACATTATTTTTTTTTCTCTCTCTCTCTCTCTCTCTCTCTCTCTCTCTCTCTCTCTCTCTCTCTCTCTCTCTCTCTCTCTCTCTCTCTCTCTCTCTCTCTCTCTCTCTCTCTCTCTCTCTCTCTCTCTCTCTCTCTCTCTCTCTTTTTTTTTGCTCTCTATTTCATACATCTCAGAGATACTTTGAAACAATTGAAGCATAGTTAATTACTGAAGTGATTTTGATGGTAATTCTTTCAACAATCAAGGTATACATATATCTGGCACGTTTACTCTCATGAAATAGAACCTTAAAGCTCACGATAGACACAAGTCAAGCAATTGTCACAGTACAAGAATCAAGGAGAAAACAGTGAAATGAAACTTAAGTATCGAGGCTTTGCGAGTCGTTTGGTACTTGCTTCGTTAACTTCAGTGGGAGGCAGAAGCGGTGGTGGCGGCGCCGGTGCTCAGCAAGACGAGTGATCTGACGGTTACCTCTATTTGTTTGTTCTGACGCATTTAAAGGGTTCGCCTATCCAGCTATAGTGTTACCGTTTGTGTTGTGGTGTGTTAAGGTACCATGGCTGCCTGCAAGCTTCGGGCAGGCCGGGTGAAACAGGCCGGAAGAGAGGTGCAGGAGGCCCACTGAGCTAAATGTTGCCGTGAGTAGCCAGCCATCTTGTGTATCATCACGTTTTCCTTGTGATATTTCTTTCATTTATCGTGTATGTAGGACTGAATGAGGGTATTTATTTGTTTTGTTCATGGCACTTCGTACGGTATAAGGAGAACCACGATATGATGAAGGAAAGGCAATGAGGTTATGAGGCAATGCGTGACTTTTTTGATCCCACAACCCCCCCATTCTCCTCCCCCCCTCATCCCTCTTGTTTCTTGAAGCTTAAAAGCTGGTTCACACTGGCCAAATAGCAGCACCTTTTAGCGCCGGGAAATCGGTGTTGTTTGGCCGCGTGCCGAGATTACGTTCACACACGCGATTCGTTCCGGGGAACAAATGCTGGTTTGTTGTTCCTGCGTCCCCACCATCAACAGTGTTTACAGCGTACATTCAACCATGAATCGTCATTTTTTCCTTGATATCATCTACTAAATCAAATCCCACGTCAAACCTAACATAATCTGATTTAATCTAACAATCGTTTCTGGTTGTAGCTTAAACGTAAAATTTTCGGTATTATATGTACCGCCATTGCCATGGGAAATTGGAATTCAAAGTAAGGATGAAAAGATCTACACGAAGATGTAAGTTAATATTGTTAGTTTTTAGTGCCCAATACCGAAATTATACCAATAATTGGGCTGAGTGGGGAAGAGGGTGGTGCTGGCTTCTGCGTTTGTTTGAATTTGGCGCGCGAAAATTCCCGGCAACCAGCACATAAAGACCAATCGAGCGGTGTAGGTTTTTTCCGGGGAATATTTCCTGCGATTTACTCAACGGGGAGTAAACTCAGTACATATTCCCCGACATTTGGCCAAGGTTGCCGTCATGCGGCGACTGTTCCCAGCCGTGCTGCGACTGACACCAGATATGGCAAGCCCCTTCACCGGCCGTAGACGGCGCGGTTAGCCGACGGTTTGCCGTAGTTAGGCGACTAATCGGCGACTAGGCAGCGATTGTCGGCGATAGTCGCAAACTATAGGGATATTTGAAAATTTAAAGGTCAGCTTTGAGTTGGCTTCATGCGGCGACATTTGCCGACAGTTGCAGCACGACGCAAACCCACGGTTGCCGTCATGCTGCAACTGTTCCCAGCCGTGCTGCGGCTGACGCCGAGTGGTTGTAAATGTGGGCAGCACTCTGGCCCATCCCCCACACCACTTTTCAACCTTCGTTTATGTAGTGAACCACGCCTCCGTTGCCCACCGATGTCGGTCACACTGTTGTCCACACACATGTCCACCTTGACTAGGCCACAAATACGTATGTGCCTCCAAATATTATTAATTGAACACAATAACTACGACATGGTGATAACAATCGCCAAGACACTAAAGATACTGCGGAAACACTATAGCGCTAAAGATACTGACTGCTCTATTTATAATGGATAATGATGACGATAATAATAAAAATAATAATATTAATAAATATCTCAAATTTCCGCTTTTCCTCTCTCTCTCTCTCTCTCTCTCTCTCTCTCTCTCTCTCTCACTCTCCTCTCTCTCTCTCTCTCTTCTCTCTCTCTCTCTCTCTCTCTCTCTCTCTCTCCTCTCTCTCTCTCTCTCTCTCTCTCTCTCTCTCTTCTCTCTTTTCGTTTTCCCACGCTAAAAATTAACGGCATTTATGACGATTATCGAGCAGGCCCCGACCTGGTTTCGCAGTACGGCCCCGACTGGGTTGGCGCCAGGCTCGAACCCTTCGGCGACAAGTCCCAGCATGGAGCCGACTTTTTCCGTTCATTTTTTGAGTCGCAGAACGGTCCCGCCCCGAAAGTATAAACCATGCACCACGCAGTCGGGACCCCCTCGCGCCCCTTCACGACTCCCACGACCCGACGCCGACTGTCGGGCCCGGGGCCTGACGCCAACCTACAGGCTACATGACGACCGGTGCCGACCACAGCATGACTCAGCAAGTCGTGACTGGTCGCCGTCGAGAGTTTTGAAGATGTGAACTGAGGGGCCCTTAAGTAACTTGTCTACCTAGCCAAAAAAGCAAGCTAGTAGCTACCGTAAGCTACTAGAATAGTAGCTAAATCTAGTAGCTAAAAGTTGCTTAAATTTTTTTTTGGAAAACATACTGGAAAAGTGTTGCGTTGCCTTATATCATTTATGGAGTTAATGTGATAAATATGACAAAGCAGGAAATAGATAAATTATAGAGAATTGAAAATGGGGTGTATCGGCAAATCTTTGGGGCACAGACCACACAGTTAAAGACTGTAACGTAAAGAGTCTGTAACTGTGGCACAGACATTCACACAGGAGGCAGCACTCTTATTAGGGGAAGTGGGAGCGTCCAGTGTTAGGAATAGGATAAGGGAGGGACAGCTGGAACTCCTGGAAGTACTTATGGTATGTATTAGTAGAAAGGAATGACCTACCGCTAATGAAAAGGATAGGATAGGAGATGATTGAGAAAGACAAAATAAATGGATGCAAGCTTTATTGAAATATCTTAGAAAGACTGGAGTGCTGAATGAGGGTGTGAGGTGTGAGACAAAGGAGAGTATAAGGCAGAAAATGAGAGAGTTGATTAAAAGAGAATGGGTGAATGAAATTAATGAAAAACCATGTTTGAAAATGTATAGAAAATGGAGAAAAGAGAAGGGAGACCAAGAAGAAGTGTAGTACAGCAATGACCAAGCTTCAGAAATAGCTATTATTTAAGTGCAGGACAAACCATTTAAAATTTAATGACAGAAGGAGGTTTTTGGGAGAAGAAATAACATGTGACCTGTGTGGGGCGGAGAAGGAAAATTAAAAGCACATTTTGTTATGGTCTCCAGCATACAGTAATGACATAAAGAAAAGTGTGAGGCTCCAACAACCTTATATAGAAGAGGAAGACGAGTGGGTGAATATTTGTTTGTAAATAAGAATATTGTGGAAATGATCCACCAACCCCCTCTTAATAATTGGTAGAGTGGTGGCTCGTTTCCCCCCCCCCCCCTCTTGTGAGGGAGGTATTGTCCGCTCATCAAAGGGGGTGCGTAGGGATGAGTATATATAGTTGTAGTGGTGGTGGGTATTAGTTAAGGTAATTTGAGTAAATGATAAGTACTGGGATAATATAAATTAACATTCCCAGTAATATTATTAAGCATTTGCACCTTAAATAATTAGCACCTTGGTTGGGGCAGCCGGTGATTGGCCGCCGCCCATTAGATCCAAGCCACCGGGAATTGTACACGTGGCTGGGTTTTTGTAGCGGTCCCTGGCCGCCCACTGGGGAGTTAGTACACTTCCAGACCCCCGTGAGGATAACATCTCTTATTAAATATATACGTGGATTTGTATATATGAGAGAATTGTATATAGACTCTTTGCACATAGTGTTAAAAAAAACAATAGGACGTGTTAAAATACGACACACTAATTATATTCGCCGCGTCGTGGATAACTTGGTGTGAAAACCTCCTGACGCCCATAACAATAACTCCACCTTCGCCCTTCACGGGCGGCCTCGATCACGATGACCACTTCGGATAACAAGACATTGCAGTATTAATCAAGCCTACGTAATTCAACCCCACTATCCACCGATAAGTATCCTAGTTAGTTGACTAGTTGGGGTATTGTGTCGGGATGAGATACACGATGGGTTTTGTATTGGTAAGACCTCAAATTAATATGTGCTTGTAGCATAAATTTCTACAGCTGGTGCCCCGAGTGAAGAATGTTGGTGTACATGTAGTTCAAAGTGGTCATTGTGAGACGTAATTATGAGCCTACCACAATTGCTGGTTATGGGAGCGGAGGGGAGGTGTTTTGCGGCGTCGAGAACGATTCAACAGCCGGTCAACTACCATACGCCAGGTAGTAGATAACATCAGAGGTTACGTAGCATTAGTTAGTGTTAATAGTTAAGTGCTGGTTGGTCATAGGCCTGGTTATGCGCCTTGACAGGCCACCAACGGCGCTTCCAGCACTTATGATATCAGAGCTGGGCGGAGCGCAAACGAAAGCGCAAATGCGCAAAAGCGCAATGCGCTCCATATAAAATATTTGCGCTTTGCGCAAAACGCCCAAAATTTGCGCTTTTTGAGTTTGCGCTCTCGATATTTTATAAGTCTGCAAATGCACAAACTTAGCAGAAAAACTTTGCCGAGAAACTCAAATGACGTAAAATCAAAAAATTAAAAGATACGTCAAATATAGCATTTATATTTAAGTTTACTTTTTATAAAAAAAGCTTCAGAAAAGAGCAAGCTCATGCCACGGTCGAGTATGGCACAGAGAGCTGCAAGCAGTGCGAGCTGGACGCGGACGTTGACGAGGAACTGGAGAAGAACTTGCACTCCTGGACCCAGCTGGACGTCCAGGATAACGTGCCTCTGTCACCTGACATGTTTCCCATGTAGCACAGGCAGATCTGGGTGGACCTGTTCATCAGGTACAACACTCCAGTGCCCTCCTCAGCGGCGGTAGAGCGCTGTTCAGCATGGGCTCAGACGTCATGAGGCCGAAGCGATCGAGTCTGACGGCCAAGAACTTCGAGAAGCTGGTGTTCCTCAAGGGTAACATGAACCTCCTCAAGGGTCGGTGGGAGCTGGAGGACAGTGACGAGGAGGACTAATATTACTATTGTGTATTTCCATTTTTCAACTATTTTGTGTTGTTTTGACAGTATTATCTTATTTTTTATATAAACTTGTGTTCAATAAATGCTTCAAATACTGTAAACATTCAATCTTTTAATCATTTATACACTTTATATTAATTTAACATAGAATTTTTTAGTTTGCAGACTAAAAAATGAGGTTTGCGCTTTAACTTTTATGTTTGCGCTTTAATTTTTTTAATTTGCAGTCTAGTTTTTTTTTTGCGCTAGAAATTTGCGCTTTTGCGCTTGCGCTCCGCCTTTTTTCGAGAATTTTGCGCTTTTGCGCTTTGCGGACTCGATCACGAAAATTTGCGCTTTGCACTTTGCGGACTAAGGAAAAAAATTTGCGCGCCCAGCTCTGATGATATAATTAATTATCAACTAACAATTATATGATATAGTGACGTAATCTTGCATTCAATATTTTATTTGACTTAATTATTAACTAGATCATGGCGAAATTAGCTAAGCATTCATTATCGGCTAAATTAGCAATGCTCACACGAATATATAATAAGTGTGAGGACGCAATTAAGTCAATTCCTATTGATTATATTAATTTAAAGACAGGTCTACCATTGTTAAATGAGCAATGGAATAAATATGAGGAGGCTTACTTCCTATATGAAGTTCAATTAAGACAAGCTGGGGATAAAGAAATGATTCACCAATGTGTGATCAATTATGAACAACAGTGTCAAAGATATCTCGCTAAAGTAATTGAATATGAGGGATTGCTGGAGTGTGCTCATATTCCATCAACAGCTAAAACTTCTTTAACCCAAAATTTGCAAGGTATTGATTGAGCAGGAACCCCCCCACAGGGAGATCAAGATTGTTACACTTAAGGGTAATCAGCTATATCAGCCACCCTTAGAGTTTAAAGATCCCTCGTCAGTGGGTATTTATCCTGCGCTTGTTAAAGTTACGCAAATCAAACAGCCTGAAATTAAGATTCAAACTTCTCAGCCTACCAGTAAACCACTAAGACCTACTCAAATAATAGATACAATCCCTAAATCCAGGGCTACTTCTAATGAAGTACGAATAATAAATTGTGTCTTATGTGAGGGGGAACATCCACCCTCCACATGTAATATCTATTCAGATTGTTACACGAGAGTTGAAAGATTAATGAGCCTTGGTAATTGCCTAACCTGTCTCCGTGGTAAACATGCTTCAAATGTATGCCCTATAAACTTAAGAGCTTGTAGGAAATGTAAACAATCTGTTCATAACATCGCTCTTTGTCCTAATGGTGATGTGAGAACAGACCCTACGGTCGTTAAAATGGCAGTCACTAATAAGAGTAGTTCAGCAGCTGTTCCTACTGCCGAATTGAAGGTGAGCCACAATGGTAATTCAGTCATTGTAAAGACAATGTTTGACAGTGGTGCACAACGATCTTTCATAAGTAGGGAGATAGTTGAATTGTTACAACTACCCATAATTAATAAAGTGAACTTAGCCATATCAGTTTTTTTTGCCAATACAGAGGCTCAAACCTTTGACATAGTTCAACTCCCTAGTCCAATTAGGAAGATATAAATGTAGGGTAGCTGCTGTAGTAATTAATAATATTGGTATTAGTTTAACTGTTAAGGAACTAAAAGACACAGCTGAAATGCTAAGGGATAATGGTGTTAAACTAGTTAGTAATACCTTCGAGGACGTTGATGGTCCCTTCCAATTAAAAATAGGCGCTGATTATTTTGGGCGTTACCTAAGGAAGGTCATTAAAATACATAACGTCTCTATAGATATATATGTTCACCACCGCTGGTGGTAAGGTAATAATGGGACCCATCCCACATACTCACCATGCCGAACAAGAGAAGAATATTCCTAGTCATGCACAGCCCCTCTTAATTACCAAAATTGGAACCACTTTCTTGCCCACACCAATTAGTGAGGTAGTAGAGGAAAGTGGTATTCCAGTTCATAATCAATACATCACCACTAATGAAAATCCTAATAATAATGTGTCGCGAGGAAATAATAACCTCAAATTGAATCCAGGATTATGGTTTAAAGGCCCTACCTGGCTGAAAGAGTGTAATAATAATCCTAAACAGGTTTCCACTCAGTCAGACATAGCTGTAGATATAATAAGGGAACCTGAATTGATCCCAGATTCTGTGATAGACATAGAAAGGTTTTCCTTATTGAGCAAACTAATCAAGACTACTAATTTAGTCTTCAAATCCATTAAAAGGGATAGCTCTGATCCTTTGAAGTTTTGGGTCAGAACAATACAAAAGCAGGTATTTCCTGAGGAATATCAGCTTTCGGCTTCAGCCAGCCCCCATAGGAACAAATTGACCAGATTATTAGGTCTGTACCTAGATCATGAGGGCATAATTAGGTGTCGAGGACGAAATTTGAAAGCTGATCTTCCAAATACCACCTGCCATCCCATACTAATTCCAAAACGCCATCCATATTACTAAATTGTTGGTGGAAGAATATCATAGGAACTCATTACAAAGCGGAATGGCTACAATATTAGCCGATATCAGGTGTCAATTTTGCATACATCATAGTAGACAGGCAGTCAATATTACCTCAAATTTTTCATTAAATTTAATAGATCTGAAGGTAGATTAGTCTCCTATCTAGGTCCCCCTGAACTTCCCGCTGATAGAGAGATTCTAAAACCAATTGAGGTCAATGGTGAGGACTATACTGGGGATATTATAATTCCAGGAGATAACTCTCCCCCCGATCAAGTATATGTCTGCATATTCACTTGTACCTCTATCAGGGCTATACATTTCAAAATAGTCAAAGACCAAAGTGCCGAAACCTCTATTAAAATGTTCCGGCGCTATGTGGCCTGTGGTGATGTCACATGAAGCGGAACTTCAGTTTTCGCCGGCCCCCAGTTGTGGAAATTATCCACCAACCACCCTCTTAATAATTGGTAAAGTGGTGGTTTGTTTCCACCCCCCCCCCCCCTTGTGAGGAAGGTATTGTCCGCTCATCAAAGGGGGTGCGTAGGGATGTGTATATATAGATGTAGTGGTGGTGGGTATTAGTTAAGGTAATTTGAGTAAATGATAAGTACTGGGATAATATAAATTAACATTCCCAGTAATATTAAGCATTTGCTCTTTAAATAATTAGCACCTTGGTTGGGGCAGCCGGTGATTGGCCGCCGCCCATTAGATCCAAGCCACCGGGAATTGTACACGTGGCTGGGTTTTTGTAGCGGTCCCTGGCCGCCCACCGGGGAGTTAGTACACTTCCAGACCCCCGTGAGGATAACATCTCTTATTAAATATATACGTGGATTTGTATATATGAGAGAATTGTATATAGACTCTTTGCACATAGTGTTAAAAAACAATAGGACGTATTAAAATACGACACACTAATTATATTCGCCGCGTCGTGGATAACTTGGTGTGAAAACCTCCTGACGCCCATAACAATAACTCCACCTTCGCCCTTCATGGGCGGCCTCGATCAGATCAAGATGACCACTTCGGATAACAAGACATTGCAGTATTAATCAAGCCTGCGTAATTCAACCCTACTATCCACCGATAAGTATCCTAGTTAGTTGACTAGTTGGGGTATTGTGTCGGGATGAGATAGACGATGGGTTTTGTATAGGTAAGACCTCAAATTGATATGTGCTTGTAGCATAAATTTCTACAAATATAGAAGAAACAAAAAGACCGATCAACAGTTTTGGATTTTTTGGATGATCAGGGAAAGGAAGAAGAAAGACAGTGAAAGAAATTAAAAGACAAAATAAGAAATACAAGAAGACAAGACCAACAAAGTACAAACTGAAGTAAAGACCCAGACAGTGCGAAGAGACAAATCAGGGAGTGCCGATGAAAAAGTCCAAACTCCCGGCCCGCAGACCCGCCACAAACTTGAACTTTTTTGTTAACGAAGGAGACGAAGTGGAAGAGGACCTATGAAGCGATACTAAGCGACAAAGGTCACAAGAAGAAGACGAAGTGAAATAGGACCTATGAAGCGATACTAAGCGACAAAGGTCACAAGAAGAAGAAGACGATGATTACACGCTGTCAACAACAACAACAACAACATTCGCCTTTCTGTGACCTGCTGTGCCCTCCTGAAGAAAACATTCAAGACAGGTCAGCTACCACGCCTGTAATAGCATCATAGGTCATCACCAGCAGGTTCATAGCATCCATTCCGGAATCCTCGCAGCCCTAAACAACACCAAGAAGAAGACGTTTGTTAATTGATAAGGAGACGAAGTTGAAGAGGACCAATGAAGTGAAGATCATCGTGGATCCCAAAGCAGTCTTAAAATACAAATCTTGCAAATTTTTCAGTCTTAAATCGCAGTCTTACAATGGATGTTGGACTTTCGGGTGTCTGGACAAAGGCCGCCGAGACTATTTTAATTGAACAAATACGCGGCATACCAGCTTTGTGGGATCCTACCCATGAACTATATGCTAAAAAGCTGCACAGGAGGAAGTGTTATCAGCAAGTGGCAGGCTGCATTATGAGACACCATCCAGGCCTGCAACTGAATCCAGGTAGGTAATTATGGGTTAATATTCCGCAGGAGTTGGCGGGCTCGATAGCCCTTACAGCTGGTTACGTGGAGTTCATACACAAGATTTTTCGTACCCAAGTTTTGTTAGTTGTTTCGTACACTGATTTTGAGTTTTTTCATACATACCTAGTGTCGAGTCTTAACTCTAGTAGTCAAGTTCAACTCTGAGCTGAGTGTACGAAACGACGGTAAAACTTAAGAACAAGGGGCCGGGCTCCACCCCCTATCTTCTTCTTCTTATAGCCGACAAGCTTGGGGACATAGTGGGAAACCGGGATTTTTGGGTGGGGGAGCACACACATATGGGAAATATGGCCCCCCACAAAAAAATCCATAAACTAGGGAAATTTCCCTAGCTCAAGACTTTATCGGGACCATATTTCCCTTATGTGTGTGCTCCCCCACCCAAAAACAGCACACACATGAGGAAAATATGGCCCCCTCACAAAAAAAATCCCTAAACTAGGGAAATTTCCAAATTTCATAGACTTTATCGGGGCCATATTTCCCTCATATGTGTGCTCCCCCACCCGAAAACCCCGGTTTCTACCATGTCCCCAAGCTTGTTGCCTATAAGAAGAAGAAGAAGAAGATAGGAGGTTGAGCCTTTATTCTAAAGATGACAAAACTCTACAGACCTAACCTAGCACCCCTCCTCGAGCCCCTCGTGCTGTGAACTAACCTAACCTAACCTATCCTATCCTAACCTAACCTGCCCTAACCTAACCTAACCTGCCCAAAGCTAACGGAGGGGGCTCCGACCCCCTCGACCCCCCCTCCCGTGCTGTGCATTAACCTAACCTAACCGAACCTAACCTACTCTAAAGGCTGGTTCACATTGAGCTTTTTTCGGCATTTTTGTAGACAGAAGCCGGTCTCTTGCGGGCTAGTGCGGAGATTACGTTCACACGCGCAATTAGTTTCGGTCGACAAATCTTCTTGTGACCTTTTCTGCTTAGTATCATCAAAGACACTCTACGTTGTAGTGTCTTTGGTATCGCTTTGTAGGTCTTCTGTCAAGCTCGTGCTGACGACCAGGGTCATCCCTGACTTCCCGTGCCTGACCTGCAGGGTCAGGGGTCACGTCGCGTTACAGGGACTAGGGGCTAGTGGCTGGTTTGTGTGTATTTGGCGCGCGAAAGATAAGTTTTCGCGCACTTTATTATGAATTAGTATTGCTTGTTTCATTTTTTCCTTGATATCATCTACTAAATCAAACCCCACGTCTAACCTAACATAATCTGATTTAAACTAACAGCCGTTTCTGGCTGTAGCTAAAACGGAAAATTTTCGGTATTATATGTATCGCCATTGGCATGGGAAATTGGGATTCAAATTAAGGATGAAAAGATCTGCACGATGATGTAAGTTAAATTTGTTAGTTTTTAGTGCCCAATACCGAAATTATACCAATAATTGGGGTGAGTGGGGAAGAGGGTGGTGCTGGCTTCTGCGTTTATTTGAATTTGGCGTGCAAAATTCTCTGCAACTCGGTCGATAAAAGACAGAGTGAGCGGTGTGTGATTTTTTTTTAAAAACCTAAGCGATCATGACACCAGCCCCAGACCCAGACCTCTTCTCTGTCTACAAAATGCCGAAAAAAGCTCAGTGTGAACCAGCCTTAAGATATCTACTTAGATACGCACTACTTTCTCAAACTCTTCGTCCATTGCGCATCTCACTGGACTTAGTTTTTCTCAAGAACCTGAAATTTAATATCGGCCATGTAGGCAGAGTAAGGATCGGCACTCATTAAAATATAAACAGATGTGTTAAGGACAGTAAGTATAATACGTAGAGCTAACATTTGGGTCAGCTTAGCGTGGCGCCCTTGTTCTTAAGATTTTCCGAAACGACTATGGTTTCATATAGACTACGAAACAACTTTTAGGTGTAATAATCTACTGGTGTACGAATTGACTGCACCCGTTACAGCTTACTTTTTCTCTTTATTATTTTCGGCTCAGTATATTATGCAGTAGTTATTCACTTGCAGAAACCACAAATATAGCATACATTATTTTGGGGAATATTGAGTTAATGCTAGCCTACTCATTTCGAGACACTGCCTATTTTTTTCTGGGCAAAATATGATGCTTTTTCATTTCGAGATAGGTAAATTTTTACACTAGAACCAAAATTCCCTACACAATTGAGCGTGTGATTTCTGTTCACCTTATTGAATTCTAAGAAACATTCTTTCTATGAGCTTCCGTCGCAAATTACTACTTTCGGAGATGTAAGATGTTTTTAATAGGAAGGAGTGTAACTATATATGAGATATGAAAATTAAACTAACCTAACCCCACCTTTTGACTCACTAACTTAACCTAATCCCACTTTAACCTCCTAACTAAAGCCAAATCTGCATTAAAAAAGTGTCTGCGGCAAGGGAAGAACAGAGGCGATGCAGGTCACAAGAGGAAGAAGAGTGAGAGGCACGTAAACATTTGTCTCGCCTCCCTATGAACAACATGTCATTATCTCCAAAAGTAATTATTTGCGACGGAAGCTCATAGAGAGAATGTTTCCTAGAATCCAATAAGGTAAACAGAAACCACACTCCCAATTGTGTAGGGAATTTCTGTCCTAGTGTAAAATAATACCCGAGAGTTTTTTTTGGGGGAAACCAAAAAAAAGTGACTCTTTTTCTAGTCAAAGTCAAATATGAAATAACCCAATCACCATTGTCCAAGCTCATGATACCACATGGGGGTGGAGCTAAAGTGACTACTGGGCTATAATTGTATGTTTTATTTAAGATTTGACTAATGAAATTGTTTAATTCAACCTAACCCAACCCAGCCTAACCTAACTTAACCTAACCAAGACTAATTTGAGAAAATCTAATCATGAGAAAAAGTGACTACTAGGCTATAATTGTATGCTTTTTCAAGATTAGACTAACTGAATTGTTTAATTTAACCTAACCTAACCTAACCAAGACTAATTTAATACTAGGCTATAATTGTATGTTTTATTCAAGATTAGACTAACTAAATTGTTTAATTTAACCTAATCTAACCAAGACTAATTTAATCATGTGAGATAGATCACATTATTATTATAACCCAGCGGTTCTCAAACTTTTTTGTGAGGATCATTTTTGGAACATTTCAACCCTTCGTGACCCATAGTAAACTAAAGAAAAGAAATTGTACAATGGTATATAAACTTTATTTTGGAAAGAAATTAAACATGTTCACCATTTTTCTTATCTTAACTAAACTAATGGGATCCATGGGGGCTGCTTTCATTCCCAACTTTTCAAATCTGGGGTCATGTTTAAGCTCATTCGTATCGGGCTCGGGGTTATGCCTTATCTCGACTTTATTTTTAAAAGAGTCAGGGCCAAAAAAAAAATGCTCGCAAGGGAAATTGCAACAAACGGAGCAACACTTTTTTACCGCCCCCACCCCTACAATTTTGGGTTTTTCTTTTTTTTTACCTGAATCTAGAATTCAGAAAGTACTTCCTTGAAAAGGTCCCTCAACAACTTTTCATTCTGAACCTCAATAAGTTGCTCTGGAAGTCATGGAACATCTTCTGGCAGGTTTTCGACATTCACGTTGAAAGGATTTCTCACCCATGATTGGGTTCGAATGTGCTCTTCTGGGATTCGCCTGTCAAAATCTGCCATCAGCTCTGTCAAGTGTGCTACAATCAAACTTTTGGCATCGTCGTGAGATGTTGTCTCCTCCCATGTTTCTAGAAATTCTGCCACAGTTGGAAAAGCTGCAAATCTCCTCCGCTTCACGTGGCCTAGCCACAGTTTTAGTTTGTATTTGAAAGAAGACATATTTTCTGCAACTCCAACAATCGTCTGGTTACGGCCTTGCATACTGATATTTAGACCGTTGAGGGCACCAAAAATGTCAGTGAGATACCCCACTTGTAGGAGCCACATCTTGTTCAACAGTTTGCTGGAACAGGTTGGTGGAACTAGAAAACGGACACCGCTAAGGGGCCTGGGCCAAGGCCGTCTGTATGTAAAGGCCTGCGCCTGAGATTGATGACGTCACGGACGACGTCTGTACGAGGCCACCGAGATGACAAGTTTACCTACCTAATTATATGTTTATCAGTATAAAAGATATATTGTTATCTTCGGAAATGTTTGTTCTATAATATTATCAAATAAAAACCCGTAAAACACATTAAAGAAATGCCATTATGAGACTCTCAAGAAATATGCATGAACTTAAACTCTTCGCCATTTAATATTTTTCTCGAAAACATTTTACATGGAGAATATCAATAGAAGCGGAATTTAATTCGCTTTCCATTGCTATATTTTGTTTTCTGATAAATGAATTAGCAGCATGCATAAATTAGCGTTAACTAAATACATAACATCATGAAATCGGGTAATTTCGTACCTAATATATGTTTATCAGTATAAAAGATATATTGTTATCTTCGGAAATGTTTGTTCTATAATA
The DNA here is from genome assembly GCA_016584305.1 of Chionoecetes opilio. Classification (NCBI taxonomy): domain Eukaryota; kingdom Metazoa; phylum Arthropoda; class Malacostraca; order Decapoda; family Majidae; genus Chionoecetes; species Chionoecetes opilio. Next base: position 243,682 of record JACEEZ010010268.1, on the reverse strand, counting down.
TTATCAAATAAAAAACCGTAAAACAGACTAAAGAAAGGCCATTATGAGACTCACAAGAAATATGTATGAACTTTAACTCTTCGCCATTTAATATTTTGCTCAAAAACATTTTACATGGAGAATATCAATAGAAGCGGAATTTAATTAGCTTTCCATTGCTATATTTCGTTTTTTGATAAATGAATTAGAACCATACATAAATTAGCGTTAACTAACAAAAAAGGTCATGAAATCGGGTAATTTTTCCCGTTTGATGATGTTATTTATTTAGTTAACGCTAATGTATGTATGGTTCTAATTCATTTATCAGAAAACAAAATATAACAATGGAAAGCTAATTAAATTCCGCTTCTATTGGTATTCACCATGTAAAATGTTTGCGAGTAAAATATTAAATGGCGAAGAGTTTAAGTTCATGCATATTTCTTGAGAGTCTCATAATGGCATTTCTTTAGTGTGTTTTACGGTTTTTTATTTGATAATATTATAGAACAAACATTTCCAAAGATAACAGTATATCTTATACCGCCCGTACATCCTCACATGCTGAAAGCTCGGCTCCTACTGACTCGCGGAGCAGCCTCAGCTCGTGACGTCACGTCCATCCCGCGCTCCCAGGCGCAGGCTTTTACATAGAGAAGGCTTTGCCTGGGCCCACCACCCACCAGTGACCAGCTCAACAAACGCATGTTGTACAGGAATCGTTTCCTGTCAGAGCCACCAATAGGTGGGGCCCAGGGGAAACTGTAATACCACATCAGAAATTCAACAATTTATGTCGTTAGTTACAGATTTATAGTAATTATATGTAATTTTATATGTATGTCCTAATGTCGCCAGTGCCCTAACTATGAAATATTTTTTAATGCAAAATAAGCACTGTTCCAATACTTCGATTAATTGGGATTTTTAATATCTTATTTAGTACAGACCAAGCCCCTTAATAAAGTTTGTTTTCTTTCTTTTGCATGTGCTCATGAGTATGCGGTGGCAGTCTCAAATCGGTTTGATGTGCTCGGTGCTCTAGGGGATCCTTTAGAACTGTGGGATACCTTCAAACGTGAAACTCTACAGGCTGCCAAGGAGTGTATTGGGGAGCGCCCGAGGTCAAGGCGTGGTTTTGTCTCGATGGAGACGCTGGAGAAAATCGAGGAGAGTCGCGCTGCCAGGCTGGCTGGGAACCGGGACCAGCACAGGGCTCTGTCACGCTGGACTAGAACCCTCCTGAGGAGAGACAAGGAGAGGTATGTCAGGAGTCTCACTGAGGATGTCGAGGGTCATTTGAACGCTAATGACCTCCGACCCGCCTACCGAGCCCTGAAGAAGCTCCGTTCCAAGTCTCCTTCACGGGCGAGTGCTATTCGAACAGCAGATGGGCGCCTCGTGTCGGACATGGATGGGCAGATGGCTCGTTGGGCTGAGTACTTTGGGCAGTTGTTCATGGTGGACCCTCCAACTGAGCAGCTTCACACCACTGGGTTACAGGCAGTGGATGCTGATCCTCCCATTGACGAAACCGCACCCTCTCTTGATGAAGTCAGAGAGGCTGTAGCAAAGTTGAAGGGTGGAAAGGCAGCTGGTGTTTGTAATATCAGTGCGGAGCTCCTCAAAGCTGGGGGTGAGGCCATGATCCGCGGGTTGCATGCTGTCCTGACTGCCGTGTGGCAATCAGGTACCATTCCTCCTGACTGGAAAAGGGGGCTGGTCGTCCCTATCTGGAAAGGGAAAGGGGACCGTCAGGACTGCAACAATTACCGCGGTATTACACTGCTCAGCGTACCAGGCAAGGTGCTTGCCCATCTATTGCTGACACGAATTCGCAGTCATCTGGTGAAGCATCAGAGACCTCAGCAGTCTGGGTTCACGCCTGGTAAGTCAACAACGGACCGTATCCTAGCGCTTCGTGTCCTGGTGGAACGCCGACGTGAGTTTCGACAGGGGATGCTTGCAGCCTATGTTGATCTCAAGAAGGCGTTTGACTCAGTGCATCGTGAGTCACTCTGGGATCTTCTGCGACTTCGAGGGATTCCTGCAAGGACTATTGGTTTGATAACTGGTCTGTATTCTGGGACTGAGAGTGCTGTGAAGTGTGGGGCAGGTGTATCCAGCTTCTTTCCTGTGAATACAGGAGTGAGGCAAGGGTGCGTCCTTGCCCCATCACTTTTCAACACTTGTATGGACTGGGTATTGGACAAGGTTGTAGATCAAAGTGATTGTGGAGCATCCGTCGGCAACACCAAGATCACTGATCTTGTTTTTGCCGATGATGCAGTAATCTTTGCTGAGTCGCTGGAGGTCCTGGTGATGGCTCTCGAGGCGCTGCACGAGGAGGCAAAGCCTTTGGGACTTGAGGTCTCCTGGCTCAAGACCAAGGTCCAGGTGTTTGGAGACTTACTAGATGAAGCGGTACAGTCTGTTTATGCGTGTGGCGAGGACATTGAGATCTTGGAAAGTTTTACATACCTTGGTAGTGCAGTCCATAATGACGGCGGGTCACGTCAAGAAGTCTTACGGCGGATTGGCATAGCCCACGGTGTTATGGACTCGCTCAGCGGGAGTATTTGGCGTTGTCGGTACCTGTGCAGGAGGACAAAGATCCGGATCTTCAAGTCGCTTGTGATCCCTGTCTTACTCTATGGTTGTGAGACATGGACACTAAATAGTGACTTGAAGAGACGAATCAATGCCTTTGGTAATAAGTGTCTTCGCAGAATCATGGGGTATCGCTGGGATGATTACGTGTCAAATCAGCGATTGCACCGTGAGACTGAATCGAGGCCTATTACCTGCATAGTCCGTCAGCGCCAACTTCGGCTATATGGGCATGTGGCACGCTACCCTGAAACCGATCCTTCCCATCGGGTTGTATCTGTAAGAGACAATCCGGCGTGGAGGAGGCCAAGGGGGCGCCCACAAGGCTCGTGGCTGGGGCAAGTTGATGTTTCTTGTCGAGAGCTGCTTGGTATGGGAAAGGAGCCTGCATGGGAGCTCGCACGTGGTGACCCCCGGGAGTGGCGTCGTAGGGTGGGCGAGGCGACGCGCCCCCCGGCGTATGCCCCCAATGATTGATTGATTGAAACCCTAAGTTGACTGGATTAAAAGAGTCATTATTGTGGAAATGTTTAGGTGGTCGAAATTCCCATTATCTGCAAGTAACCTTTAGCTGTGTTGCTGGGTGAGGAAAGGGTGGTGCGTTCTGTAAGCAGGAACTAAATGAGCGCCACTCTACGTATCTTTAAAGATGGCCGCCACGCAGAGCCTATCACATTGTCCAACAGAATGCGTCTGGCCGATCATCAGCCAATCACAGCGCGCGTAGCAACACTCTCCAGCACACACCTCGGTGTGCCTCCAGTCTCTCCCTCTAACACCACGCAGCACGTGTGCGTTGGATTATCCTTCCAATTTTGTGCCTTTATCGTTGGCTTACAGTGTTGTGTGCTACCATGAGTGATATTGATAGTATTATCAAGCAGCCTAGCACATCATCTGGCATGCCAAAGAAGCGCAACCCACAACATTGGTCGAAAAATGTCAAGAAACAAAGAAATTTTGGGCAAGAATATACCAATCTTCATTCCGGCAATATTGTGAAGGCAAGATCTGTAGGCCCACCGTGCACTGATAGCTGCTTCCATAAAACTCCTGTCCTAGTGCATGAGTCTTTGTTTGGGAAGTTTTGTGAACTAGGTGACTATGCATTGCAAAACGCCTACATCACGAAACACGTTCACGTTCGTCCTGCCTATACTGTATTCTGTTTTATCCTGTTACCTTCCTATCTATGAAATTTTGTTTTTATGTTGGCCGTTACCTCCAACATGCATTAGCAATTTGCCATCATTTCATTGCATTATGGAAAATATTCAATTTATTATGAATAATTTTATGAGCCCTAGTGAGTGGGATGATGTTCAAAATGGAGAGAGTCACATTAGACGCTTATTCATTCCAAATGCCGATAACGTTTATTATTTTTAATGGTATCAGTCGATAGCCAAGACTATCGGCTACGTTTTCATGCATAATTCATCAAAAATGTATGGTTGGTTTTAAAGATACACACAAACCTCGTTTTCCCGGACTAATAAGGGGGAGCACTGGTCCGGAAACCGCAAACGTCCGGGAATCGCAAAAGTCCGAGGCCATTACCCACCCCCGGACGTTTATCCTACTCTAGTATTTACTGTCCGGCAACCGCCAATATCAACTACCCCGCCGCGGACTTTTACGTCACTTTGTTGTTGTTTTTAGGGCTGCGAGAATCCCTTGGGGAACACTTTGAGCCCTGGTGATGTCCTATGATGCTATCACAGGCGCTGTAGTTGACCTGTCTTCCTCAGGAAGGCACAGGTGAGGCAGATGACAGCATGTTGCCGGCAGGGGTAGACGCCAGCCGCCGCCAGCAAGGTGGGCAGGTCACAGGTGGCGACATTCAGGGTGAGGAGTTGAGAGCGTAGCACTACAGGGTGGGAGTGGAAGCGCGGACACTGCAGCAGAAAGTGTTCAATACTCTCAGAGACGTTCCTGCACCAGGGGCAGTAAGGGTCAGGGGAGTGACGGAGGCGGTGCAGGTGAACTGTGAGTGTCTTGTGCCCAAATGTAAACAATAGGACCGCTGACCATCCTGCCACCTGGCGGGAGTTGCGGACACTGACCAGGGGTGACAGGAGACGCTCGGACTGCCGGACAACTTTGTCGATTTACGGACTGGACCAGGCATTTGTCCGGAATTCTGACATATCCCCGGACCTCGAATTTTGTCCGGCAAATCCGATATCCGGGAAATGGAGGTCCGGGAAAACGAGGGTTGTGTGTATGACATTTGGAGATTGAAAAACTTTGAAGGTATTGCCTCAGTTTTTTTTATTTGTGGCCTATCGACTTCCTGCAATAAGCGCCTCATATACACACAAACCTCGATTTCCCGGACCTCCATTTCCCGGATATCGGATTTGCCGGACAAAATCTGAGGTCCGGGAATATATCAGAGTCCCGGACAATTTTTTTTATTTTTTTATTTTTTAATTTTTTTATAAATGCCTGGTCCTGTTCGTAAATTGACAAAGTTGTCTAGCAGTCCGAGCGTCTCCTGTCACCCCTGGTCAGTGTCCACGCCTCCCGCCAGGTGGCAGCATGCTCAGCGGTCGTATTGTTTACATTTGGGCACACGACACTCACGGTTCACCTGCACCGCCTCCGTTAGTCCCCTGACTCCCACTGCCCCTGGTGCAGGAACATCTCTGAGACTATTGAACACTTTCTGCTGTCTCCCGCCAGGTGGCAGCATGCTCAGCGGTCATATTGTTTACATTTGGACACACGACACTCACAGTTCACCTGCACCGCCTCCTTTAGTCCCCTGACCCCCACTGCCCCTGGTGCAGGAACGTCTCTTGAGACTATTGAACACTTTCTGCTGCCTCCCGCCAGGTGGCAGCATGGTCAGCGGTCGTATTGTTTACATTTGGGCACACGACACTCACGGTTCACCTGCACCATCTCCGTTAGTCCACTGACCCCCACTGCCCCTGGTGCAGGAACGCCTCTTGAGACTATTGAATACTTTCTGCTGCCTCCCGCCAGGTGGCAGCATGCTCAGCGGTCGTATTGTTTACATTTGGGCACACGACACTCACGGTTCACCTGCACCGCCTCCGTTAGTCCCCTGACCCCCACTGCCCCTGGTGCAGGAACATCTCTTGAGACTATTGAACACTTTCTGCTGCCTCCCGCCAGGTGGCAGCATGCTCAGCGGACGTAATAGTTCGCGGCGGGGTAGTTGATATTGGCGGTTGCCGGACAGTAAATACTAGAGTAGGATAAACGTCCGGGGGTGGGTAATGGCATCGGACTTTTGCGGTTCCCGGACCAGTGCTCCCCCCTATTAGTCCGGGAAAACGAGGTTTGTGTGTTATATATATATATATATATATATATATATATATATATATATATATATATATATATATATATATATATATATATATATACAGGTTGAAGTTCCCAAACTCGGCATCCCAAGACTCGGCAACACCCAAAACTCGGCTATGGTTCCGGATTTTCCAAAACACGGCAGAACACCCAAAACCCGGCGCGTAGTTGCCGGGTCGGCCGCTAGGTGCCACCACACTAGGCCGCTTGGTTTCTCCCGCCGATTTGTTTGTTGTTATTGTTCAGTGGTGTTGTGACTGTAGAGTTGTGTACACTGTTATTTTGTGTACTTCTACAGGTCTGTTATTGGTATTATGGCTCCCAAACGTCCAGGAACACCTACTGGTGCAAGTGAAAAGAAAAGGAAGAACAATGTGTTAACTATTTCTGAGAAAATTGACCTTTTGAATTTTGCATGCTTTTTTTCCCCTTAATATATCTACGTTCTAAAAGTCGGAAAATTCCATTCCTCGGCTCAGCGCTGGTCCCGAGGTTGCCGAGTTTGGGAACTTCAACCTGTATATAGTATATATATATACACAGTAAAACCTCTCGTATTCGGACCCTCATTATTCGGACTTCGACATTATTTGGACCTCCTCACTTTTTTTTTTTTTAAGGGGTAGGTAGGGTGTCACGATGTGAGGCAGTGGGGTTAGAGGCCCAGGCAGCCAGGCAGAGCATTTATGATCCATCACTGAGCATATACTTTGTATACAGGGAGGTCCCGTTATACGAGCATTCGGTATACGAGAATCCGATGATACGAGATGTGTAAATTAAGGTTATTTTCAATATACGAGATCGAAAATCCAATGATACGACATTCAGACTGGGGTGAGTAAAATTATCAAGCTCAAAATGCGCGCCCTACCACTCCCGGGCTGGACGAAGGGGGATTTGGTTGACCCCAGTGAGGTCACCCCTAGCAAGCCGTGACCTGAAGGGTAATTAAGCATATGGTGCGACCTGACATTTAGGGGTAATTAGCAGGTTTGCGGCCCCAACCTTGGGACCGCAGTCAGGTCACCCCTAGCAAGGCGTGACCTGAAGGGTAATCAAGCATATGGCGCGGCCTGACATTTAGGGTTAATTAGCAGGTGTGCAGCCCCAACCTTGGAACCGCTACACTACCTTCTCTTGTATCACGTGGCGTCCCATACATTACAACGTCTTTTTTGCTTGTTATGCATGTTTTATGTTTAATTAATGTGCAGTTATGTTATTTTGTGTGCTATTTTCTCTTTCAGAATGCTTTTTCTACAGAATAGGTAGTACAGTGTGGGTAATATAGACGCTGTGTATTTGTTGTGTTTGCTATAGTTTATTTTAGCTTGAAAAACATGTCTTCTTTTTTTTTTTCTTTTTTTTTAATTGATGGGGTCCTGGAACCAAACCTATATTTTACCATTAGTTATGTGTTTCGTTATACGAGATTTCGCTTTACGAGTATGCCAGGTGGAACCTAACTGCTCGTATCTTCGGGACCTCCCTGTACTGTAATTGTGGTTTCTTTGTTGTGTCCAAATGTTGTATTGGCGAGTAATCTGTGGCCATTGAGCCTTGGGCCCTAATCCAGCAAGGAAGGTGGGATCTCCAGCTACCACCCGCTCCCCCACATCCTAGATATTACCTGCCTTTACTACCGTATCCAGCAAGCCTCCCTCGGTAGGTAGTAAACGGGTAGGAAGGCCCTGACTGACTTGGGCGAGTAATGACGTCATCAAACTTGTCATCAGTCACATGCCAATGTCAAACTGTTTCTAAAACTTCTCGGCCAATCACAAGTCAACAAGACGTTTGACACAGTCTTTAAAGGTCGTGTCACACGGACACTTTTTCCGTTAGTGTTACGGGGTGGCCGCGGCAAGAATGTTCCCCGTGACTGGCTACCCTGCCACCTCAACACCTTTAAATAACCCTTATTTAAGGTGACACGCAGTACTACACTGACCTAAATAATGACGCGTGTATATAAAAGCTCACCAATAATCACTACGATGTATAATAACTAGTAATGACGTAAAGCCCTGCCCACTCTGCTGGCGAGCGCCCTGCCTACCTCTCAGGACAACACGCTGTCATCCGCCTCACCTGTGCCTTCCTGAAGAAGACGGGTCAGCTACCACGCCTGTGATAGCGTCATAGGATATCACCAGGGATCATAGTGCTTCTCAAGAGTTCCTCACAGCCCTACAAACAACACCAAGAAGGAGGAGAAAATCTCCGCCTTCATGATACTGCTGGCGGCTGCCGGCTGCCAGACGTAGGACTAACAGTGCTGTACACTACGCCTCTACAGTACTGTATTGTGTATTTTTACTGTAGATTTATTTATTTACATGATTTATCTTATGTTTATTGATATTTGCATGACTTAGAAATGTTCTATATTTACCTAGAATTATTAATTTTTTTTTAAGCCTATATATATAATCCCCCCATTATTCGGATCCTTGCATTACTCGGACCACTCCTTGGCCCAATTAGTCCGAATATGAGATTTTACTGTATATATATATTCCTTTCAGAGGTAGTACGCATCAAGTACAACAATCTCAAAACATATTATATACGGAAGAAAAAGCAAAGTGGATTAAATGGTGAAACGCCATCCAAGTGGGAGTGGTTCTCTGCGCTCTCCTTCTTGGATGCAGTATCAACAACTGGGCCTAGTGAGAGCGGTCTGAACTTGAACAACAGTAATGCATCCCTTCAACCTCAGCAAACTACATCTCATCGCTGCATATGCTCAACAAAAGTAAGCTGCTCTTATTATTTTTCTTTTAATTGATTTGCTATACAGTAAACCCTCTCTAATTCGAACCCGCATGATTCAAACTTCGGAAAATTTGACCTGTTTCAGGTCCAGCTCAAATTTTTCAACAAATTTCCATAATCCAAACTGAAGGTTGAATTGTGCACTTCCTGCGCACATTGTCAGAGTTTTCTGCAGCATCTTCCACCTCCACTTCGTCAGTCAGCCTCCACATCGCCTCTGATACATTAAGCACCTCAAGCACCGAAGACCTTAGCTTACAAATCACCAGAGTGACACCTGTCAGGGCTGCGTTCAGTAGCGGTCCCCCCCCCCCCCCACGCATCCTCCCTACTGAACGGTACTGAATGCTTCACAATTTACATTGCTACCAAGATAACAGCTGCCAAAATTTATCTCTGGCGATTCTTATTGTTGCAGAATAACTTGTTAATGACCCTGTATTTAATGCAGCAAAAGTAATAGTAGCAGGAAATGAAATATTAAAGAGGCAAGAAGAGGAGAGAGAAGAGCAGAAGCTTTCCTTGCCCTTTGTTTACATACTCTTATCGTGGCGCAAGCTGGCAACCCAGTGGCGATTCACCTCCTCGGACTGTAGTGCGGGGGTAGCTTGCGCTAGACATACTGTATGCCTACGTCACTGTGCGCCTGCGTGTGCATGCGTGCGCTTTGCCCTACTGAATGCACCCTTGGCAGACTTGCCTGAAGACGCTATCAGTGACACCTGGGTGCTCAGTGTACAGCAGTACTGTATTTCAAGACTTCAGTATTAGCCATGTTTTGGTGAGTACAAGTACTACAATCTGTGCTGTTTTGGCATTTTTGAGGGAGTTCTTATTGTGTGGAGGGGCTAAATAGAAATAAACATCGGATAATTCGGACTTTTGGCTAATTTGACCCAGGTCTCCCCCCAATTAGTTTGAATTAGAGGGGGTTTATTGTACTTTAATCCCTATTGTGACAACAGTAAATCTTTGCTAACATGGATACAGCACCTCCCCCTAGTGTTAGTAAAGACCTTAATTTCAGCCACTCTTTTAAGCTTGGTTAGTGTCACCATCAAATTCTATCAGAAAAAAAGTAGTTTCGGCTTGAAATTAGGATGCATTATACCAAAAATGTATCTCCTAGGGAGTAAAATTTGGTGATTTTATTTCCACATATGGTTTTCCCCAGGGTAATTAATCCTTCCCTACATTATGTAGATCTCATCATTGTATGTATTTTAAATGGTTGAACTGATTGAATGGCAATTTAAGAAATAACCGTAAGCAATTATTTCTGAACATATAACGTTCATTGGTGGTGCCCGGCAGCAGGCTTGATGAGAGTGGACCACCTGCATAATATTGTTTTACCACAAAAGTTTTTGATACATTTTACGTACATATCTTTAAGGTAGCTGGCATGCATTTTAAGTTCTCAATATGTTCACTGCTAATATTCTCCCTCTCCCTCTTTCTCAGAGTGAAAATCAAGATACAATGATAGAAGTGTTGGACAATTGTCTGGAAGAGGTAAAAGTAGAATGTGAAGGATTTGAGACTACTGACCATTCTCAGGATACATATCATACTTTAACACCCTCAATTTCCCCCACCCAACCTCTTCCATCTTCAAGTAAAATGTCACACCTAACAGATGCTCCTTCACCACATGCTGCATCATCTCAATTTCATTCTTCTGTACCACTTACTACTGCTGCTCCACGAGCTGTTTCACCAATGATAACTCATGATACATCATCATACATAACTGACTCTGACTCTGAAGACTTTAAAGGATTTAATGCTGCCATTAGTTCATTGAGTAGAGCTATGCAGCAAAAAAAAGATTTTAGCCATGCAACTGGCATTCAAGTTACACATCTCCTTCAAAACCTATCCCTAGTAAACCAGATAGAAGCCACAAAAGAAATACTTACTGTAATACAAACTTATATTGAGAAAGAGAAAATCAACCAGTCAGTCAATCAATAGCTGTATTTTTTTCAATAAAGGAACATAATATATACACTATTTTCCTTATCTATATGTATGGAATGGTGCTCCTAACACTTGAGCTGCGATATACAATGTTAGTCCTTAATTTTAACAATACACTATCTCAATTCTCCATCATTTTGTGTAACTATCTCCTGTTTGATGCTTTCCAGAACTATAAATTACTCCCAAATATCATTCCCATTGCTAAATATCATTAAAATGTAAAACTAAAGAAAACGAAGGATAAGTGTTCAATGGACCTAGTGTTCATCCATGGTTAGAGGGTGTTCAGGCAGGAATGCTGTCTCCCTCTGCCATGGAACTTGCCCACTTGAATTAGGTCTTCAGTTTCTCTCTTACTTCTTCTACAGCCTCACTTGAAGACTTCTGAGGCACACTCCTCAAGTTACCAAACCCTTGTGTAGCTGAACTGTGCCATGAACCATGGTGCAATCTACAATCATTAATGTCTTCCCTGTCCACCAAATCAACTGGAGCGTATGCAGTTTTGGAGGTACATTCAGGAAGTTGTGCAAAACTATAGTTGCAAGGACTATTTTATTAATTGTCTGGAGTAAACAGCTAATTGGCGGTCTGTATACAGGGAAGTCCCGTTATACGAGCATTCGGTATTCGAGAATTCAATGATACGAGATGTGTAAATTAGGATCTATTTTCAATATACGAGATCAAAAATCCAGTGCTACGACATTCAAACTGGGGTGAGTAAAATTACCAAATTATTTACTAAAGTCAGTTATAAGTTATTTACTAAAATTATAAAGTCATTTACTGACTATATGATTTTACATAAGGTTGTACGATAATCAATCTGAAAATATGATAATTCTGGTGGCTCGGTACGACAATGTGGCCTACAAAAGTTCACATCCCTGGACGATGTACAATGATTCAGATGCGCAGAGACGAGTTTGTGGGCAGTGGAAGAGGTCTGCACACCCCTCCCTTGTCCCTTACCTACCCTACCCTCTCGAGTCTATTGTATCACGCGGCGTCCCCAAGAGTACATACAATGTCTTTTTGCTTGTATGTATTGTGCCTTGCACAATCCAGCACAGCCAGACCCAATCCAGGCCCAGCAACGAGGATCTTTCCTCTTCCCCAAGTGATTAAGGAGGAAGATCTCTAACCCAGTCATCCCTGCAAACGCAGTCACCGCTGTTTTCTCTCGAGCCTCGGAGAGAGAAAACAGGGACTCTCAGCTGGCTACGTGCCAGCTTCCTGTCTCCCCACACAACATTACCACTTGTGAGTGTTATGCATGTTTTATGTTTAATTAATGTGCAGTGATGTTATTTTGTGTGCTATTTTCTCTTTCAGAATGCTTTTTCTACAGAATAGGTAGTACAGTGTAGGTAATATATACGCTGTGTGTTTGTTGTGTTTGCTGTAGTTTATTTTAGCTTGAAAAACATGTCTTTTATTTTTTTTAATTTTTTTTTTAATTGATGGGGTCCTGGAACCAAACCTATATTTTACCATTAGTTATGTGTTTCGTTATACGAGATTTCGCTTTACGAGTATGCCAGGTGGAACCTAACTGCTCGTATCTTCGGGACTTCCCTGTATCTGGAACCCGCTTGCAAGAATTCCAAATGCAATTTCAGATACTCGCCTTGCTCTAGACAAGGCGGTAATTGAAAATCCTTTTCTCATCTGCCAAGTCAAGTCCTGGGTATGGTTTCCTTAAGTATGTCTTTAGAGGAAATTCATCATCTACGATCACAAATGACGTTTCAACAAGGAATATGGTAACCGACTGGGAGGTGGAACATTAAGAGTATTACCTCCTTCAATTGCATGATGACTGCATTTGTCCCACACTCCACCACTATATCCAAAGTGCTTTGGATATAGAGCTTCATAGATGGCTCAACAAATATCTGGGATGATTTAAAGTAATCGTCCAGACCATTTCATCATTCCTGATTTAATGCAATCAAATCATAGCCATTAACGAGTATATCAACAATACGTCGTCACTTTTTGTATCCAGTCAGCCGTTTTTAAATAATCCGCAATCAAAATCTGCAAATTCCCCGAGTTTTCAAAACGCTCTCAAGGTTTGCAGACGCTCAGGCTCAGGCTCGGTGACGTAGCATCAGGGAGGCTCATCTTCCTGCGCTGATCATAGAGGCACGTAAACACAGAGATAAATATAGTACTTGAAGATATTTGGGTGTTTCTGATAGATTTTTTTTGCTATATGCCACATGCATGCATCCTTTATGGGTGCAGCAAGACGGCTGTGCCTTTCGAGAAAAGTTTGCACACGGAAAGGAGTGGCGTGTGTAGGGTGATACACGCCTATAGTGTGTTGGGGCGAGCAGTTGTGTTGAGAAACGGCGCCCCCCCGTAAGACAGTGACTCAGTCCAACACCATACCAGACCAGGTGGCCCTGTTAGACAGGGATGCCAGGACTGGCAGCAGCGGTGGACCACCACGACTGTGAGGCTTTGCCTCTTAACAAGACCAAGTAAACCAAGTAAACCAGTTGTGGAGTGGGCGTGCCCTGTGGTGAGAGACCCTGTGGTGGTGTGGCTGTCACACTTTCTGCCTTCCCGCCCGCATATTTTCCAACTCTATGCTGTAGTTAATGCTAGTATGTGGTTTCCGAGTAATGACGTTTGACTGTAGCTCCAAAACTAACCATAGGATTTTCTCGAAAGTACCTTCATTGTGATTCCCACACACACATGGTTTAACCTTATTTACCAATCCATGTTTTGGAGAAGTGCCAGGTCCTCCTGCTGAACCTCAGGCTCTGCTAACACCTGTTAATCCACCTCGTACTCGGGCTCAAACATATAGGATCCCATGACAATCTGAGGTTCGTTTTCCTCATAGTATACGCGACCAGCGTCATTTCTTTCGGTGTCAGATTGAGCATCGTACTCTAGATCTGTCACAGCGACAGATTCACTGTCTGACACCGAAGTACAATCGCTCATCATAACATTTGCCGACAGGTGTCAGACAGAGTGTCTGCGGGCGTCCCTGTTCTGACGTCATCAATAACAGTCGTAGCCCTGTTGGAGGGAAGATTTTTTTTTTCGCGCGCTTTTTACAAAAGTCGTGTTTTTACGGAAATAAGGCCTGGAAATCAATTATTTTTGGTGGATTAGGTGTTTTGAATATTCAACATAATTCGGCAAAAAAAAATTGGGTCTGGACGATTACTTTAAGAAATGAGGCTCTGACCGATTCAAAACTGGAATGACAGGGATGACCGAGATTCACCTGTAATAGAATATATATACACTAGGGTCCCGCATAGAATGTGTTCGCATAGAACGTTTCCCTTATAGAACAAACGATCAAAAATATTATTCCAAAATTTTCGTTAGGAACGAATGTGATCATATACATGTAGAACGATTCCACCATCAAACTAGGGCAAATCTGAGGAGTTCTCCTATAGAGCGCCGACATATTGTATAGAACGAAGGTTGTGTGTCCCTGGCATGGGGTGAGGTGGGGCACGGCGGCGGCGTGTCGCCACGGAGTTCCTCTTTTTTAAGAGTAAACTGAAGTGACAGACGAACCACAGGACAAACCACAGCCTTTCGATCTCAAATTTCTCTACAAACAACTGAAAAACATCCAAGATCTGGCAAATAGGTTGGTGGAGCGAGGCCCATCTATGGAGTGTGCCCTAGTCGTAAAAAGACAGATGTAAGCTGCTGTCAAACCATACACAGAACTTAAGAACCAGCTTAGGCAGCAACAATCACAGAGCAAGATAACCATGCTCTTTAACCCGTAAACTGCGGATACTTGTGTGACAATATCTCTGTGTACGCGGGACTTTTGCCAGAATTCTTATAGTCGCTAAACAAACTTGAATGTGTATCAATGTATTCGCCATATATTTGTGCAACCGCTAAAAAAATTTTTTTTTTTGCTAAAGTCTTGTGGTTATTCTATGATTGTACTTGAAAGATGAAGAGCATTGAGGTTTATGGAATCCATGGTACAGCTCGTTCACAGAAAACAGGCCGCAAGGGTCTTCCTCTCTAATCTCTCTGCCCGTGATAGGGAGATACCTGTCAGCACCTTCACCTTCCATGCTGGTCACTGGGTCACTGAGCCTATGTGTGACCCCTGGGTCATTCTCAGGTAAAGTAGAGTTGCCAGATTTCACCGGCCGAAAAATTAGCCCACCTTTTTTAATTTAGCGGCCGCCCAATTGGGCATACTCGCGTTTTCTTAGTGAGTGACCAAATGGGCATAGCCACGCTTTACGGGTTAATAAACGGACACGCACAACTGATCAACCAATACCGCCTCATCCAGCCTCATCTACGTCGTCTGACATAGATGAACTCGATGACCCTCCCCCCCTCTCCCCTAGTGCCAACGTGGATGAGACGACTCACAATAAACATGGCACATCTATCATAATTCATCATACTGTAACTACATTTTCATTAATTAAGTAAAGTGAATTAATGAAAATTTAAGTTAATTGTTCTACAGTTAAAACATTAACTCTTAATTTTCCATTAATAGAATGGTATTCTTTATTTGTTTTTTAAAGACATTACTTAAAGACATACTTGCCTTAATTTCTTTGTTTGTGCTTTACTATTCATTATAATTAATCATCCATAATAAATAAGCTGTTATGCACAAGAGGGGGGGATTATGGCCTAGGGGTAGAGGACGAAAGACGGAAGGACAACAACAACAAAAAACTCGTAAGTATGGATCGGTACCGATTGTTTACATTTATACAGTAGTGTACCCTATTACTAATCATTAATACACCTGTAATATACAATTTATACTATTTTACATTATTAGCATCCATAATAATTATCATTATCATTCAAGCAACAAAATCCATTTTCTTTATACCGTAAGCCTATTTTCAGGGCGGGAGGGGTAACTTTAGGGGAGGCGGTAGCAGAGTGGTTAGTGTCTCCAAGTGACGTTCTTCAAAACCTGAGTTCGATCCTGAGTGAGAACCATAAATCCACTTAAAATCTTTCTGCACCTTTGAGTGGCCTAAGAACACCCACATGCTGCCCATTAACTCTAACTTCGATTGTGAGTGCATCGGAGGACACAGGGGGGCAGCATGATCTTCTAATCACAGGCGTCACTATAAAAATCCTGCCTGTGCCACCACGGGCGAGGGCCAACCATCCCAGCCCTCAAGTGAACCTCCAGGGCCTACCATCCGAGCCCTGGAGGTCATTGCCTACAGGCGCTACAGGCATAATGTAAAAAAACCTATAAAAAAACTAATGTCATGCTCGCGGATTAACGATACTCGCGGGTGTCTCAGTTCCCTAACCCCCGCGAGCATGAAGGGTTTCTTGTAGTACAAGTAATACAATCTGTTCTGTTTTAAGCATGTTTTAGTGAGTTCTTATTGTGTGGAGGGCAGTGGCATCACCGTGGGGGGGCTAAGGGGGACTTAGCCCCCCAAAATTGCTGCTAGTAGCCTGCTACCCAAAAACAATAAAAAGGAATATTTATCCAATTTTCCATGCCAGAGCAAAACCTTATTTTTCACACTTTTATAGAAAAATTGGTTTGATGTTTCATTTAAATGTTGAAATATGTTTGCTAACAAACCTTGAAATTACTAAGTATATTCTATTATAGAGATATTCTATAGAACCTCCGTTACCTCTTCCAAACCAAGCTGATCCCTGCATTGGGTTATTAAATTGACAAAATAGTTACCGTTCACTTCGTGACTTCTCAGTCAGATTAGTTTTCTTTCATGACTTCAATCATGCTACGCAGCTTCGCTTGAATCGCTTGGAAAAGGCAGTTAAATTTGCTGCAGGAAGAAACATAACTGTAGCTCAGCAACAACCTCCAAGTTCAAGAAGGCAAAGGAAGCCATCGTCACGGTTGTTAGGATCCATTGTAACTGAAACCATAGGCCAACGAGACACCTCTGAGAGAGATGAAGACCCTAAATCTCACTGTAAAAGATGTCTTTACTATCCCATCCTAGACAAGGTACTCGTTGAATTTGGGCACAGGTTTGATGAACCAAAGAGCATTCTACTTGGTGTATCTGCTTGTCATCCTTCGTCCCCGAACTTTCTAAATGAAAATGATTTGAAATATCTTGCTGACCAATATGACATTGAAAGTGAGAGCCTCCATGCAGAAGTTCTTGTTGCTCAGAAAACATTAAACGATGCAAAATCCATCTCTGGTGCTTTAGACAAACTAAAGCCTCTAAAGCAAGGTTTCACCACACTCTGGACTTTAATGCATTTGGCTCTCACTTTCCCTGTCAGTAATGCTAAATGTGAACGATCATTCTCTGTACTGAAGCTTGTCAAAACGTACCTCAGGGCAACAATGGGTCAGAAACGGCTGACCAGTCTAGGTATAATTTCGATTGAAAAAGGTGTGGTGGATTCACTCGATCTTGATGTAGTAGTTGACAAATTTGCCTCTCTTCCAATACTGTCACAACCAAACTCGGGAGAATCCACCAAACGGCAGTTGCCCCTAACTCTTACTTAACATGGACCATAAGTGGTCAGGGATTAACCCCTTCAGCACCAGGGTTACGATGATCACACAGTCCTGCAGTACATACCACTGTACCGTCGTCCTGGTGCTGTAGTGGTTAAGGCAGTGGGAGCCAGGGTAGGGCAGTGGGAGGCAGGGTAACACAGGACGGGAGGCAGGTTAACACAGTGGGAGGCAGGTTAACACAGTGGGAGGCAGGTTAAGGCAGTGGGTGGCAGGTTAAGGCAGTGGGAGCCAGGGTAGGGCAGTGGGAGGCAGGGTAACACAGGACGGGAGGCAGGTTAACACAGTGGGAGGCAGGTTAACACAGTGGGAGGCAGGGTAACACAGGACGGGAGGCAGGTTAACACAGTGGGAGGCAGGTTAACACAGTGGGAGGCAGGTTAAGGCAGTGGGTGGCAGGGTAACACAGGACGGGAGGCAGGTTAACACAGTGGTAGGCAGGTTAAGGCAGTGGGAGCCAGGGTAAGGCAGTGGGAGCCAGGGTAAGGCAGTGGGAAGCAGGGTAACACAGGACGGAAGGCATGTTAACACAGTGGTAGGCAGGTAAAGGCAGTGGGAGCCAGGGTAAGGCAGTGGGAGACAGGGTAACACAGGACGGGAGGCAGGTTAACACAGTGGTAGGCAGGTAAGGCAGTGGGAGCCAGGGTAAGGCAGTGGGAGCAGGGTAACACAGGACGGGAGGCAGGTTAAACACAGGACGGGAGGCAGTGGAGGCAGGTAACGTAACAGGGGAGCAGGTAACAGGGGAGGCAGGTTAACACAGTGGGAGGCAGGTTAAGGCAGTGGGAGCCAGGGTAAGGCAGTGGGAGCCAGGGTAAGGCAGTGGGAGGCAGGGTAACACAGGACGGAAGGCATGTTAACACAGTGGTAGGCAGGTAAAGCAGTGGGAGCCAGGTAAGGCAGTGGGGCAGGGTAACACAGGACGGGAGGCAGGGTAACACAGGTCGGGAGGCAGGTTAACACAGTGGGAGGCAGGTTAAGGCAGTGGGTGGCAGGGTAACACAGGACGGGAGGCAGGTTAAGGCAGTGGGAGCCAGGGTAAGGCAGTGGGTGGCAGGGTAACACAGGACGGGAGGCAGGTTAACACAGGATGGGAGGCAGGTTAAGGCAGTGGGAGCCAGGGTAAGGCAGTGGGAGGCAGGGTAACACAGGACGGGAGGCAGGTTAACACAGTGGTATGCAGGTTAAGGCAGTGGGAGCCAGGGTAAGGCAGTGGGTGGCAGGGTAACACAGGACGGGAGCAGGTTAACACAGGATGGGAGGCAGGTTAACACAGGGTGGGAGGCAGGTTAAGCAGTGGAGCCAGGGTAGGCAGTGGAGGCAGGGTAACACAGGATGGGAGGCAGGTTACACAGTGGATGCAGGTTAGGCAGTGGGAGGCAGGTAAGCAGTCGAGGCAGGTTAAATCGGCTTTTAGATACTTTATCATGATCATGTACTTTATTCTGTTTAACTACAGTATCCCATGTACCTGTTTTTGTGCAATAAGGGAAATACCTTGAATATATTGTAAGTTTATATTTATATATTTTTTTAATTATCAAGATAAAACCACCCTGGTGGAGTCATCGCTCATATCATTTATTTACTCTTATAAAAAAAAAAAAAAAAATAAAGATAAAACCTTACTGAGAAACAAACCAAAAACATACATTGTGCAATTCCTTTGTGTTTGTTAGTGGAGAGAGAAAAATGGCAATTTTATTATTTTGTATAAACAGAATAAAAATTTTCTTCAAATTATCAAATTTAGTTAATATGGTATGATGCATGGTATAACTATTAATTTATGTGTCATGTAATTAAAGCTTAATTCCACTTTCTTCTCTTTTTTGGGCCTCAAAATTACCCTGGAACTGAATAATTTTCAAAATTAGCCCCCGACCCCCCAGCTGGATAGGCTCGCTGCGCTCGCCCATCCCCATCCCGGGGCTAAAGCCCCCCCAAATTTTTTTTCCTGGTGACGCCACTGGTGGAGGGGCTAGAGGTAACCATCGGATAATTCGGACTTTCGGCTAATTTGACCCAGGTCTCCCCCCAATTAGTTTGAATTAGAGAGGGTTTACTGTAATAAAGCATCTGAAAGACAGAATGATAACACATTTTTTCCAATTTAATTTTGTTAAGATTAGCACCAAAGCACATTAAATTGTAGCTGCTGCCCAGCCATTGTACATTTCCTCTATTACAGTATTCATGTATTTTTCAATATCTAGAACTTTCATCAGATTCACAACCATGACAAAACGATCATGCTTAATGAAATTATAAATAGTATTAATCAAAGTCCTAAGCGACATACACATACTTTTTAATCTGAATTTAAAAAATATACGAAAGAATGATAAAAGCTAGAAAAAAATAATAATCCCTGTAATATCATAAAACAAAGACAAGCAACTAATAAACTATGAAAATAGACCAGAATGAAGGATAATAGGATGGGAAAGAAATAATAGTCATCAGATCCTTCGGAAGCTGCACGGTCGCCACACCTGCAGGTAGTAGTGAGAACACATTCTCTGCTCCCACTTGCAATTTTTATGCAATGATTATTTATTTCCATTGCTTTTTATTTGAGAGATATTTATTTCACCTCATTTTGCAGCTGTGCCTCTCCGTGTTCTCAGTGTGGTGTCAGTTCTTGGTGGGTCATTCCCCACCACACTGACTCCGTGCCTGGACTGGACACCGGAGTGCCCGCTTCCTCACGCTGTGTATCCTGCTCCCTGCCTTGAGTGAGTGTAGCCTGTGCTTTTTTTTTTTACTGTTACGTGCATGAACTTTGATAAAACATACTATTGCAGTGATTTATTGACTAAGTGCCACAAAGTGACTTTTATTGCATTCTCTGTGCCACACATATTATTACTGTGCCATTATATATAATGGCACATCTATCTATAACTAAATAGATAATTAGCTAATAGATAACTTTATAGATAGATAAATAAGTAGATATAACGGAATAATTCAGCCAGGCCGATTCAGGTAAATCAAATTTTCCGCTAAATTGAACTTCCGTCATCGGCTCCTGATACAGCTCGATATAACGTAGTTTTCTGTAAAATCAAGAGCGTTTCCGGTAAATCCTGTTTCTGCAGTGGTCTGTATGGCCCCCAAGCTTAGCCAAATGCGTGAGTCGGCAGTTGTTAGCAGAATTGCACCAAATATTGCTACATTTAGCGGAACTTTCTGCTATAATGAAAAATAACGGAATTTTAATTTTTCCGCTAAATCGAGCCTTCCGGTAAATCGAGTTTCTACTGTATATATTTATATATTCTGATATAACCTTAGTTTTTCCACTCGTAGAAGGCAGCTTTTCTGCAAGGATTAGAGCCCCATACCACTCTATCATAGTATGGTATGGTAATGTTTGTAGTGGTAGTAAATCAAAGACATATATTTGAATTCTTTTGAAGTTTTATTCAATTATCAGTACAAGACTTTATGGAAACAAATTTACTTCAAAAACTAAGTAACTTGTCAGAAATGAGACCTACACCCAATAAGCTACAGGTGAATATTCATTGTTCGACTCTGGCTACAGCTCAGTCATTCAAGAAGTGAGCTTACTGAGCATACTGGTAGGTAACAGTGAAGAGGTAAACATTCGGCTGTTACATGGTTGAAATACTTAATGCATACTTTTAAGAACTAGAACATGCAGTGTCAGTGTTCTTACATACAATTTTTCATGAATTCTGAAAAATTTAGGTTAACTAATTTCATTTACAAATATGCTGGCGAGCTGTATTTCACCTCGAAAAAAACTGACACAAGCAAGTATTGGGTGAATTCAGAATCAATACATATCACAGAACAAAATATAATACTAGATTTCAAAAAGCCTTGGATTGTTGGTCACATTTTTAAGAGACAGGGATAGAAATGCAGGAATAGCAATTAAGAAAAGTCTCAGAAGAATATCTTTTGCATAACTCACTAGTCTTAAATGACTTAATAGAGAATAAAATTTATAACATGATCAACAGCTATATACAAGATGTGGATGTTTTAAATTTTCTTCTTCTTATGAGTAATATACAGCGCCGTATGTACAAGAACTTTCCTGATGCTAGGCTCTTAACTTCTCTTGAGAAAAAAGGTTCTGAGCACCTTCTGGCAAGGTATCAAAAGTCTGATGCGTGGCTCAGCACAAACCAAGAAGCAGTTGCTAGCAGTCTCTTGAAGTATATCAACTACCTGTACTGAAAAAAAAAATCTATTTTGTTCTGCTCCTTGGTCTGTATGAACACAATATGTAGTAGTAAATCTACTCTTTATATTTTTTTCACTAAACTATAGATGATGAAGAAAATACATTGCCTGAAAAATAGACTGCCAAGAGAGCATGGACTGGCTAATTACATACTTTTAATCATCCTAGCATTACCATTCTACCTTAAAAAAAATACAGTTCCTTATTTTGTCAAGAATAAAATTCAAGAACATTTGTCTTCACACTGTTGTAATGCTAAATAAAATACTGATAATTTTCCATACTGCAGAAGGAAGTAATTATTTACTTCGATGTTCACACAACTCCCTAAGCACTCATATTAAAGGGAATGATTCTACAGAAAATTGCTTCATATAAAATACAATTTTACTAAGGTAATTATTTCCTGGTATCTTACTTATTAATGAAACTGAGCCAGAAGGGGATTGTTAGTCCTCTGAAAATGTCATATATTATAACTACGTACATGAAATTGCTTGCATGTGCTTAGGGTGCAATTCTAAACATGTTTGGAATCTCCAATTGAAAGTGTACCAAAATACATCCTAATATCTATCAATAGGTATCTACCTAACTTCTGCTTCTGCGTCACTATAAAATTCCTATATATGCATGAATACAAATTCCATTAATTACAGAAAATATGGTAGTTGCTATTGGATGTCTGGTATATAATACTTTTGGACTTTGAGACTTTTTGTTGGCAGTAATTTACAAACTTACCCTTAAACATATTATTTCATATACAATGTAATTCATTATGTCATTGTGCCACTCTGCCAAGCATAGAATCTCCAGGGAGGGAAAATTTGAAAATAAACAGCTTATTATGAGGCTGGGGTCAAACACCATGCAAAACACTCTCAGGAGTAAATATTATCTGCATTGTTCAGGAGATGAATCAAGAAGGAGAGCATCCCTAGCCTCAAAGAGTAAATCAGGTAAAGAAAATAAGCTTATACTTTGAGTCTAGAGACACTTACTCTAGAAGCTGGGGAAAATCTAGGTTATCACTATATAAATGATCATAATTGGGCCTAAGTCTGGTCACATTCTGCAATGTTCTTAGCCCATTGTAATGTAACTGTTCTCCAGCAATAAAAATAGATATTTAGAAAGGGAAGATTGAATCAAGCATTGCAGAATGATAAGAACTTCCCTTCTCTATGTTTGATAAAAAGCATGATGCCTATCTAATATCCATCTAGTAGAAAATGGTAGGTAGGTCACTAGTTCATGGCTTATAGGGACTAGATATAATGTCTTGTTAAGCCACAAACTATAACAAACCAGGACACTGTGGTGCTGGGAGGACCTGCCTCACTGACAACCACAACACACTGCACATATGGTGCCAGAGGGCGGCCCCTCCACCACCCTGGACTGCTTTGTACCGTAGCATTAACAGTAGCATGTCTCACCTCTCTCAGCCCTGCTCAGCGGTGCGCATGTCTCACCTCTCTCAGCCCTGCTCAGCGGTGTGCATGGAAGGTCACACTCACTGACACCCCTCAATGGCTGAAGTAATGTCAGGTAACTACATTGTCCTAGCCATACACACTTATGCTTTCACTCACAGAAACACACACACACACACACACACTACTGTGTATGATAACTTCTCTATATTTAATTCTATAGAACTTGCTCACTGAAAGCACAATAGCTCAAGCTATTCTTTTTTTCTTCTAAGCATATAAGAAATTCATGTCAAAATATAAGGGAAATCTTCTATCTATTCTGATGACACTGAATATCAAGTATATCAATTTTAAAAATAGTTACCATCTGACAACTTTAATTATATATATAAACACTTTAAATACATATTTTCAAACAAATATTAAGGCCAAAGGAATATTATGGAAGAACTTATCTTCAATAACATTATGCATCATTATTGCCATATAAGCCCTCCAGTTTTATGCAGTAGTCTTGCTATCTTGAAGCATGGGAATTATTTGTACAATGCTTGAAAATAGTGATGATCAAAATAATGTTCTCCTGTCTTTAATAGCAAACCCCTTGCCCAGCCTAACACGTACTTGATGTGAATCACAAAATCCCTCTGGATGTTGGTCATGTAGTTAGTGGGCTCACTCACAAATAGCCAGTGTAATCAGCCCATTAAGTTGCACAACACTGGGAGTTTGTGATTGACATGATTATCACAAAAATGTCCCCTAATCCAGCTCTGGCTTATTACATGTTCAACAAAGGTACAACTGCTTCAGTTATTATATTAATGTACATGATACAGAATGAACATCTGCTAAAGTGGACAATTATGAGAAAGTTGGATACTTTATGCATGCCACATCAACAACAATACTTTTTAAATGAGGTAGACAATCATAAAATCAACAATACAATATATGTAATCTGTCGTGACAAAAATAACTAAGCCTCATAATATTATGTCTTCATTTCTGTTATCAATCTTTGGGGGTAGAAGCAAGCTTGTCAAATTTCTTAAGAAAACAAATCAGAGGCAGTGTTGGTAGCTCTAGATGAGTTAGTTCTAAAAGTTGACAAATCAGTTATTGATCAGTTTCAGCTAAAACTAGCCAAAACTATCCACAAAAAATAAGATGCAATAAACTATGTAGCTTTCAACTGGAAAGGCAAATTGCAATGCAAATTATGTTTCTATAACGGTCAAGGTCAGTAGCGCCGGAGCACGCAGTGGCAGAGGTTGTTGTCCTCGCATTGTTAAGCTCAACTCAAAGTCCTTGCAGCTGTCTGTGCCTGCCGGTTGAATTTGCACATCACAGAGCCCTAGGAATTTCTGTCCACTGTATTGATGAACCACTACAGTAACGCAACGCTCTTGTCAACTCTCGCCTACAAGTAATGGTTGAGCACAGGCGCTTTTGAATTAACTTGCCTTTGTCCATCTGTACTTGACAATTCTTCCATCTAATTGCTTCAATGACAGCCCTGATGGTCATTTCTGTAAAGTAAGAAAACAAATTAATATTCATGTGACAAATACTACCAATAACTGTAACAGTGTGATCGCAATGATTCAAGTAAATGTGTTCTACGGAGCCTCATTGTGAACCAAAATCTCTTAAAAAGGGATTAATACATGGGTTGAATAGGGATGCGTTCCAGAACACTAAAACACTACTGATTTATGACTGTGCGTGTGTTCATTTTCTAATAGGTATAGACTTGCATAAAAACAACAATATAGAAAATTTGGCTTTGTAAGAATTTATGCAAAGAAATTGATGAGACTATTCACACTATGCGTTCTGTTTTCATTCTTCTTTCTTACGACCAGGTCCGCTGTCATCGTGGGGGGGCTTCGGGCCCGGGGCCCGACGCCCGGGGGACGACTTCCTGGTTGCTCCCTTGGCTTCGGGCCTTAGTCCTTGGTCTTGACGAATTTTGCCTGGCCTTTCCTATCTTCCTTCCTTTGCCCCTCCTTCCCTCTATCTCTACTCTTATACCTCCTCCTATCCCCCTTTCCTCCTAAGGTGTGAGAGCCGTGCTGATGGGATATGAGGCTGGCTTTGGGCCAGTCCTAAACAGCCTCAGGGTGCCATGGGCACAGTATACCCTCGGTGCCACTGCCCTTACCCCTCATGGGGGTCATGAGGGGCAGACCGTTTATTTCCCTCTTTACTCCAGGCTCACCGTGGCCAATGATGATACCCTTAACTCTCCAGGGGCTGGCCCTAATAGGATAGAGAATTGAGCATAAACCCCTGGTTTACCGACCCCTGCTCCTCTTTTGACTTCGGCCCGGAATACTGCTATGCCCGTTCCCCAAACTCGACCCTCGGAGACACTTAGTGCTCCCGAGCTCCCTAGCCAGATCAAGAATCCATCCTCAGCACCAGGCGACAGTCCTGCCCACAACCCCACTACCTCTTCCGTACCTTCTCCATCCTTGCCTCCCTGCTCTTCCCCTCCAGATCCTTCCTCCTCCCCAACCTTCTTTGTCCTCCTCCTCATCCTGTGTAGCTACTCTTGCACCCTACAACCCTTCTCCCGGCGGGAGACCTACAGTCCGCACGGTCACCTCTTCCTCACGCCCACGCACTTCTACTTCTCTCCCTCACCCCTCCTTCCACACTCTTTTTGGTCCTGCAAGGTGGGACCGTTTCTTCATCGTCCCTAGCACCGCCCCTTACTCTGCTAACGCCCTAAGTTTCACGGCATGCCTCCAACGGCAAGTTGGCAAGGTTGCATTCTGTACCTGTCCCGCCTGGTGACTGTTGACACCGAGGCCCAAGCTAATGCACTGCTCAACCTTAAAGACCTCGACGGCAACCCTTCTGCATCACGCCCGACATAACTCTTAACACCTGCACTGGAACAGTTTCCATCCCCCTGTGTTCTTGCCCAGTCGATGAGACCGAATGGTCCAAGTGCGCGGATGTCCTCCTCGACCTTTTGGCAGTTGATTATGATGCCGTTGCAGTTTACTGCTACACCATCCCACCCCGGGGCCACCGAAAGTCCCCTACCAACATTGCCAAAGTCACTTTCAAAAGGCAAGATCTCCCTGATAGCATTTATGTTGCCGGGGTCAACTACTCTGTTAAACCTTACCGCCCTACTCCTCACCAGTGCCAGTCCTGCTGGCATTTTGGTCACCCTGCCAAGCACTGCCGATCCCTTGCCCGCTGCCCTCTTTGTGCTCAACCTGGCTATGCTCGTTCCATGTGTCCTGCAACATCTCGCACTTGTGCTAACTGTGGTCGTTCCCACAATGTCTTCTACAGGGGTTGCCCTGTCTACCACTTCGATTCGGAAGTGGCATCCATCAGATTTCAGAAGGGCTTAACTCTGTGGGAAGCCCACCAAGAAGCTCGCCGCCTAGGTTATTCGCCTACCCCCGCCGCCCAGCTTATTTCCAATCCCACTTTTCCGAATCCTCCTACCACAACCCCTCCTACCCTCTTTTTCCCTGTTCCTCCTCCCATTCCTTGTCCCTCCTTAGCTCCTGTTCTCCCCTCTCTCTCCCTAGCTAACCCTTTTTCCATCCTTAGTCCAGATTATTCAACCTCTACTCCTTCCTCGATCCCCACACCCCTTCCTCAACACACCCTTCGGTCTCTTACCAGACGACCTAAACTTTCTTCGCCTTCCTCCCCCCCCCAAGACCATCCACTATCTCTCCCTCCTCCTCAGTTCCTCACACCCCACTTTCTACATCTCCTACTAAGAAACCCTGTGCCTCCCAGGTCTCCCCTCCTGACTCTCCAGTTGAGACCATGGCTATGCTCGAGGAGTACCTCGCTCAGCCTCACGACATGACCCCTCTGCCCTCTTCACAAACCGGCTAATCACCACCACCTTCTTTCTCAACCCTCAAAGTCTCAGCTGAGATACATCCTCTTCCCTTCTCCCTCTCACCTTCCCCCCTGTTCCTCCTCTTCCCCCCTTCTCCATCATTCTCCCCACTCCATCCTTCATCCCTTCCCTCTGATCACCCTATGTCCTCTCCCCCATCTTCTACTTCCTCTGACCGTCACGCTGTTAAGTCTCTTCTTAAGTTAACCCTCCCTCCTGGCTGTACAAGTGACTCCCTTTTGTCTCAACAATCCCCATCCCTGACCCCTCGCCCCCCTGACACTACTACATGTACTTCACCTACTACACTTGATCCCTCACCCGATACCCCTGATCCTGCTAACTCCTCTACTCCGGATGCTACCATTCCAACTATCATCACCCGCTGACCTCTACACACTGTCTGTTCTTCAATGGAACATTCACGACTTCCGCTCCCACAGACAAGACCTTTGTCTCCTGATTTCTTGCTATAAGCCTCAAGTTATCTGCCTCCAAGAAACTTTCCTTACTGTCTCAATTCCCAATTTATGATCTCCTTCCCTCAACAATACACATCCTTCACCTGATCTAACCATCCTGCTATAACATTCCGTTCCTTTCTCCTTCCCTCACTGTTTCACTGTTTCTCTATAACCCCTTCCCTTCATTATGCTTTGCCACAGTGCCATAGGACCTCTGAGGTCTGGCACATTTTCCCCTTTTAGCATTAATTCCATTTAATTCTTTCTTACGATTTGAACTTGTATGGATTGAAGTATGGGTTGAACAAGTTTGGATGAAATCTATGACGACTGAAACATGCACATATAGAAATATTCTATACTATTGCCATTAAATGTGAATATCTATATACATTTTAATGATGTGTTTATGGATGAGAGATGCTACTCCTGAACTTCAGTCTGCCACTGGTTCTGGCTGTGAGGTATGAACAAGCAGTTATGAGTGATGAGCAGTTGATAGAACTGGTCAGAGGCTATAAAGGAACACATGACATGAGGAACAAAAACATGTATCATTTGATTTTTTTTAAATGGTTTGCAAAATTTAAAAATTTTGTGAGAAAAATATATAAGTTTTCTTGAAGCCATCGTGTATGCTTAGAATGTGTATTGAAGTGCATTTGTTGGTGATTGATCTGGTCTGGGTGTTGTGCCGCCACACGTTTGGGAGATCTTACGTGTGGAGGACAAAAATGACACGGGACAGGACTGGACAGACTTCACTCATGATGTAGTTTGTGTATTTAAAAAAAAACCAATGATTAAAACAGTTGTAATCATTGACAATCAATGTTGTTTTCTTATATCTTAATTTAATTCATGACCTATTTACCACTGATGATGTGACAAAAAGACTTCTGATGTATTCTAGTGAGTGAACACAATATGTATATGATTTTATTGAGATCATATTGATAATCTTTATGGAAATATTCCTTCTCGTTCACACGTGGAACAGGCTATAACAGTGATCATTCTTAATGGCATCAAAGTGGATAAGAGGATGATTAATTAACGTATCTAATCAATGGTACGTTTCATGCATGATATAGTGAATTTCAGTTGAAATTTCTATGATATAACTAATATATTAAGGTTATTTTCAGAGTTTGCTTACTGGTCAGGTGCATGGGCTGTGCTCGAGAGTAAAGGGTCTGTGTCGCGGCGGGAGTGCTCCGATGAGGGGCCCGCCCGTGCTGGAGGGCGCTGGTGGAGAAGAGGTGGGAGGGGTTGCTGCATTGCGACCCCCCCCACCACTGCTCCCCCCACTGCTGCTCCCTGGCACCCCGGACCCAACACCTGGCACCCCGGGCCCACCTTCTCTCTTTCGGCCGCTTGCGCTCGCTCTCTCTGTAATCTGGAGTGCCAAGAGTTGGGTATTATACAGAAATATTTCAACAGTGCATACTGTCATCTTTACCTCATTGGAATGGAATACAGTAAGGTCAACATCCATGTTTAAATGACTCTACTCTAGCCACACTCTACTAGTATAAGTAATTACATCAATGGGATTACTGACACATAGGAAATGTACTTTGATGGTATTTAACAGGCACATTAATCTTGCAGTGCATACATGAATTGAGTGCAATAATTTCTAATAGCAATATTTGATACATTACTGTCACATAAAATTACATTAACAATTACAGGTAGGGACACCTATTTATACCATTGTTGCTCATGGAAATGAAGATAAGCTAAATGTCATACACATGTATACATATGTGTACAGACTAAATAGGGAAAAATCAACGTGAAAAATTGGCATCAAACTAAATAGTAAAAAAAGAAGTAGTTTAATGAAAAAAATCTAATGTGTAAATTATAGAGGGACAGTAGAGTTGCAATACACTACATGCCCCACAAACTGAACCACCAGTCCCTGCTCTGTGCTCTAAGGACTTCCTAGCATTGCCCATATATCAAATGATTACACACACAAACGATATACGTACAACCATAATTTACTGAACTAAGTTTTTAGAACCTTTGATGTAACTGATGAAGCAGTTTCCACAACAACTATACTAATTTTACAAAACTATTTGATGTGATTCCTAAGAAGCTAAGGACTGTGCAGAAGATGGATTGGTGGTTTCCGTAAACACAACACAACACAACACAGCAAACACATAAAACTTGAAATAATACTTCCTGTGACTTTGAGCTTGACTCAGACCAACTCACCGTTTTTTCCGTTAGTAACTCCCATATGCTGCTACGGAAAAGAGACGAGAACAAGTAAATATAGATTGGACAGCGATTGTTGCACCACCAGTACAACAACCACAGGACAACAGCGCTACCAGGCATGCGATGAACTCGGGAAGGCTAAGTTTACTGCTTCAATATTACCCAACAAAACTATCTTAACAGGAGCCATTAACATCATCCATATGTGTTTGTATTTATAAACAAAGTGAATCTATGCAATATTCTTATTGATAAATATTCATTTGAATCAACAGTATAATAAAGAATATAATACAGGGTCTTTACTGAAGCAGAAAACATGACTTTCAAAGCTATATAAATCTTGCATTAGGGAGGCACAGTCTTTTTTTTTTTTTTTATTCAAGCATTAAAAGCATCAGTAAAGTGTTAGTTATACAAACTTTTCATGAAAAGTGGACGACTTAAAAGTTTAGTTGTAATCTTTTGTGGATCAGGAATCTCATTGGGTATACAATTATAATGTATGCAGTATTGGAAATGTTCAAATTATAAGAATCTTTAGGTTTGTATAAATATGTACTTGAATTCGTATCAAAGTATCTGCAAAACTTGATGACATGCATTGTTTCAAAGCACAACTTAGGTCAATGCTATCGCCTACAATACCTGAGCACTGATACAGCAGATCAAAATGTTTTTTGATCAATACAGTGAACGAATGATATAGGAATGTCATTGATTGGAATGTTGATTTGTAGACACAGAAGCCAAGTGTACCTTTCATTTTGATTTTAGAATGCACTACCATATATAAATTCAAGTTTTCCATTCCATTTCAATGCTACTATATTTTGCATCACTAAATGTCAACACTATATCTTACATCAATCCTATCGTATTAGGTAGGATTTTAATAGTGAATATTTATATTTCTATAACGACTTTAGTGTATGAATCAATTAAATGAATAAGTATCACATGTAACTTGAATAGGGTGTTATGACTCGAGTAAGTGGGTGGTGAGTAAAGTGGGTGATCTGGATTGAGGTGAGAAAGCTGAGATACCTGGATCAATGTATTACTGCTGGTGTAGCATGCCATGTTTAGCTCAAAATGACATGATACAAAATTTAGCCCAGTGCAAATTATCATCTAATTGCATGCCAGCTCCGTCTAACTTGGAGAAGTCGGACACTTGCATGACTTCAGTCCAGCATAATATTTGTAATGCACTGAACTGTTTTAACATTAACATTGTTTCTTCAATGCCATTCAGAAAAGATGGAATGACACATGATTCACTGCACATCGAGGAGTTCACATACTGCAGCACATTAATACATTTCAGCTTGAATACTTTTCAGATATTTCAGCTACGTATGTATTTGTGTATGGCAAACATTACTACTGGTTCAAGTGATAATTTGACTATGACCCTCTAAGAGGAAGACTTAAGAATGGGAATGAGAATGTCAATGAAGCAGGAGGGAGATAGTAGTGTTTAATTGTGTTATTGAATGAAAACTCAAAAGACTGCTAGTCCTCATTACCAGTTTCAGAATACTTATGGATAAATGAGTGTGTGAGGCCAATGATACAAACATGGGAGAGTAAAGGTCTGAACTAAACCACAGCTAGGACAGGAGGAATTGCAATCCCTTGGAGTAATAATTCAAGACAACTTAACAGCAGAGAAGCATTGATAAAATTGTTGGTGCAACATATAAACTTACTTCTGGCGAACACCAGAATGACTTCTGTCTATATGGATGAAGACGTGCTAAAGAAAAAGCTAATTGTGCCCATGATCTACTCTAGATTAAAATGCGCGATGATGGTGTGGTCTCCGTGCAAGAAAAAAGATATATTGAAAATTGAGATGATACAAAGTGAAGTGACAAAGATGGTTCCTAGTATGGTGGCTTTAACTTTTAAGGAGAGATTGGAGAAATTGGGTTCGGAGGAAAGGAGAGAAAGAGAAAATCTAATAGCGGTGTAGCTATATAGAAATGATGGGAATGGAAAGAATCAGCGGTGTAGCTATATAGAAATGATGGGAATGGAAAGAATCAACACAGTAGACATATACGTATGGGACGCAAGAGCCACAAGTGGACAAGGAAAGTAGCTGAAAAAGAAAAGATGCTTGAAGGACATTAAGAAGTACAGTTTTCCTTATCAGTGTATTGATGTGTGGAATAACCTCAACCATGAAATAGTAAATGCTAAGTGTTCATGAGTTTGAAGTTGAGATTAACTAAATGTGATATGGAAATGGGACCCCATGCATATAACTACTCTCCCGAATGTCACAACTAGGTGGCTACTTGTTTGGACTTCAAAAATATGAATTTTTTATAATATTTTTCATAAATAAAGGCCATCTTTCAGTCCCAAACATGCGGGGTGGCACAACTATAGAACTACTCCCTTACAAAAAGTACTCTCTTCAATTTGCACATCCTAGTCATAAAATCATATGAAAACTGATAAATTTCCCAATGATCAATGTATAACATTAATACAGTGTATCCATACAAGCTATATTATTGTTATTTTCAATCGGATGAATAATAATTTTGGACTATCGGGGCTCGTCTTCACACCATATGAGCCACATAACCAACATTTTCCTGTACAGTAAATCCTTGGTTTAAGGAAATTTGTACAAACACTGGGGACCCCGTATACGAACATAATCCCTTCCGGAGCCCTGTTCAATTGACCAAATTGTTCGTTATGTGACATGTCGATCCACAGTTAGGTTTTTCGATGAAAATGTTTTGAAAAATATTACTATAGCCAATTACATGCATGCGAAGTCTGCTCGCAGTTTGTTGTGCAAATTTCAGCTTGTTATGCGAATTTAATATTCAAATTTGTTGGTATAGCAAACCATCCTACATGGGAGCCCAGTGTTCTGAATGACGCGCGTTAACACTACTATTTTTGTATTTCTTTGACTTATTTTTTTGAGATTTATGAGATTTCTTTGAGATTTTATAAAAGCATGAACAAGTATGAGCACACCAATCTAAATGTTCAAAAAGATGACAAGAGTGGTGAATAATGAATGTTGCCTGACATTGGCATGTGTGGGATGAGGTACACACTTCTTAGAACGTGTCATGTGTATGTGGCTTTACTTTAGTGTCCATCTCCCAATTTGTTAAGAAACAATTTAGCTTCAGAGTCCCATCATGTGAATGCTATAGGTATTGTGGTATAATATTTTTGCTGTAGTTATTTAGATATGATACTCTACATTAATTACTAAACCTATGTTGAAATGAGTTGCAGAACCACAACATGCGTCAAACAACCAAATGTTTGATATTTCTCAAACATTCACAGTAAGAAAATGTTCTTTTCACCTAAACACTGGCACACTGATTTTTATATCTTGAAATATCAATATAATTATTATTATAAGTTTAGGGAAATAGGAATTCCCCATTACTTTCTTGTTAGTTTTAAATTTGTATATTATTTTATACATTGATATCAAAATTCTTTACTTGAAAGTAAAATCCATGGCCAAGATACACTATAGTAAAGAAATGTACAGCTACATCATCGCATTACCATCTACCACAGACCTGAAAAGCTACCACTCCCACACTACTATTGGAAAAGCAATGTGCAGCAAAACCATTGACCCTAAAGCTTCTCTTAAGCTATGTAGCATATGCAGTAAGTCATGTTAATAGATAATAAAGCAAGCCAGTAACACACATCTTCATTGTATTTGACAAATTCTACACTATATTTTCACTTACTTTTGCTTCGTCTGCCTCATAAACTGTTGAATCTTTCGAGCTGCCTGATGCTGTCGCCGCTGGGAGTATGTTCGCCTGAGAGAATGACAGACAGATCAATCCCTCAGACACTGAATTAATACAACTGACAGTCACTTTTCATTTACCTACAATTTCTTACAAGAATATCAAGGGTATTTCATCAGAACATGAAAAGTCGATAAGTTTATAATTACTCTCATCTGAAAATTGTAAATTAGCACTGGCATGGCAGCAACATTTTACATTTAATAAGTCCATAACTCACTTTAATGTAGGGATTGGAGTAGTTTCCCGTGACCCTCTGAGAGTAAAGTTAACATTTGAATGGCTTCCCTCCAAAGTTTTCTTGAAACGTTTATGCTCACAATAAGAGCGAAACTGGTTCTGGATTAAAGTCGCGGCTTTGCTCATTTGTCTGAAGTAAACATACTGAAAAGAAAAATGATGAAGAAAGTGTTCGAGTTACCATTTCAATTCAATATCATACATACATAGTCTACAACCTACCAAAAAACTTTTGCCAGATGTAAGGAAACTAATTTGCAAACTAAGGTATGTTACTCTCTTCATGCAAGATTCTACCATGAGCTAGGGCAATACCTCACATTATTTCAAATTCCTAAGTTATGAGTACATTATAGAAATTCAGTAAAATGTCATCATGACCATTATAGTTAAAGCTAAAGGAAACTACAGCACTCATTCATAAAAATAAAAATACCTGTTTATAGCGTCTGTAGTAATTCTGTATGACAATGGCCGCCTGTCTTTCCTTGTCCTGCTCCTGAAGACGTTTCCGCCCTTTGTAAAGCCTGTAGGCTTTTTGTATAGTTTTTGCAGCTTCGTAAAGTTCTCGCTGTTCACGATCTGAAATAAGCAAACCTGTCATTATGAAATACATAAATAAATTAAAAACAATGTGTTCAGCATATCATGTAAAAATTGTGTTAACTAAAGATGTTTAAAGCGAGGTATGCAAGCACAAAGATTTAGAATGCATGTCTCCCTATTCTCTATATGGTAAACATTGATTAAGGAACAGAAATTCTACCTAAGAATGTAAACATATGTTCTATGGGAGAGGGAGTTTAAGTATTCCTCCATTAACCCTAACAGCATTGGCATGGTTCAATCTATTACAGTAACTTTGCCAACCTCCTGACGAAATCCAATGGAAGTAAAACTACCTCCAATTTTGGGAATGCCACCTTTCTCCATGATGCCCCAGTGTGGGAACCTGGAAGCGAGTGTTTTAACAAGTAATTAGCAGCTTGGAAAGTGGTGAATCAGAGGGTGGCTGCCTTAATTCTTCCGGCTCTAATACGGACCCCCCGGACCTGTCACGGTAAAGGTAAAGATGGGGGCACACGCTATGCTGCGCAAGGCTTCGGTGCTCAGATCTGTCGCATTAGCCATCGAGCCTGCTGTGGTGGGTGAGAACCCGCTGCCTCGGGACACGGGGCTAGTGTGACATCCAGGTTACCACAGTTACCTTCCCCAGGTACCCATTTATCAACCATCCCCAAAAAGAAGGATGAACAGCTTGTTGGGCTGGCTGCCGACTTGCCCTGGCTCGGATTCTAACCAGGGCCCGCAGATTCGTAGCTAGGCACGCTAGCCACTACACCACGGAAGCGACATGGGGATATAGAAAAAGTAAGTTAGTTGAGAGATGTGGCAACTATGCTGGCCGCCATCGTTGGGGAAGGAGCTATTGCCCGGAGGCTGGTTGGAGGGTCACCACCCTTCACTCGCCACACTTCTCGCCAGCCAGTTGGACCAGCCGGACCCGGTCCTTGCCTGGCAGCTCTTCCGGTCACGCCGGAGCGTGGGACGAGTTACAGAGAGGACAGAAGGGCACGGTTTGGCTAAGGACGGAGGCTGCGCGTGTGTGAGGCAGGACAAAGGTCCAGCGTGTCAATGAGACGACGACAACCACATGGGGAGGAAACTGCAAGGAACCCAGACAGGCCCCATGTATTACATCAATGACACAGAGCGTGAGCTAACTTACCCCTTTTTGCATTTCAGCAGAGCGTGTATAGTCGTGTGGCCATTGACTTAGTTAGGATATTTTGTGTCTGGATGGGAGTGAGTGTTGTGCTGCTCTGCCACGTGTAATTATCTGCCTTGATTATTAAATAAACTTTAGTTATGTTATCGCCTGTTTTGTATTGTCCTGTATTCTATCCCGCAGTGGTTCCTCCTCATGTCTCGAACCGTTGGTAGTGTGGGACTGGGGAAGTGTTAAGTGCAGTGGGGCACGACTTTGTCCACTGATTAAAAAAATATATATTTTAGTGCAATGAGGATTTAAGCCTCATCCACACATCTTTTTGGACCCAACACATAGCTTCTAGCAGCCAAGATATAATCTCTGCTGGGAATTTTATATTTTTTTATTTCAGAGGTAGCAATTAAATATCTCACTCCATTTGGCAGCATATGGTTGGCTACGTATTACTGCGTATATTACATATCATATTTTATTATATACGTACATTGCCAGAAAAATAAAAAAGAAACAATTAGATGCATCGATATATTTCTTCGAGTGACTGCAAAAAGAGGATTCTTTTCACAGCTAAAGACAAAAATTCATAGACCATTGTTCCTCCGAGTCAACTCAAACACGGCAAGCATTGCTCTCATCGAGGCAACATGTGACCTTTATGTATTTTTGCTTGGGATGTGATTTATCTTAGTTTAAAAACTTTACACTATTTTGTTGAGTAACTGCAGATACACTATTTTCACTGATAAAGGCAAAAAATATAAGCAGACAACTACACCAGATAATACCCCAAACCCAACCAAAGATGGCTGCGATGATCTCAATGACGCGAAGGCCTATCAAAACGTGCCCCTATGAAAATCTTTGTTTGCTCAAACATCTTGACAAAACCATTCATAATAAGAAAAATTTCTCGCAACTGTTCGGAGTAGCATGCTCGACTGTAGTACTGTTTTCAGAGGATAAATATAGCTCGTACCTCCTGCAAAAGCTTCTGTTTGCTTTGTGCATATGAGCATTCATGCATGAACATATTTATGTTAGACTGCCTTTCAATGCTAAGAACATTAACACTATTACCAACCTGACAGTGTTAAATTGGAGAAGTCTCTAGAGAAGTCTCTGGTGGAAGCTTGGAAAAACTCAGAGAAGTCAGCTGTGGTGGGAGGGGGCGAGGGGCTCTCCAGGGTGAAGGAGGCTGGTGAGGGGAGGCAGGTGGAGGACGCAGGGACTCATGGACGAGCTTGGAGTACCAACATCAATGTATCTGCAAAAACATACCTCATGAAATTTTCAGGAAACTTTTAACAACATGTGGAACCAAGAACCCTTATTTGAGCCAGTGTATTATGGTTGACAGTCCCAAGTGGACTGGACAAGTCCCAACAGACTTTCTGACAATGGTGTAGCTAGGTATCTATCAAGGGGGGGAGACACAGCTGTGTATGGGGGGTCCTTGAATTCATTACTTGGTTCACACGGGTATACTGTGATAATCTAACATTGCCTAAAATACCACTGTACCTTCTGCACTATCAGTAACAAAACACATTGCCAAGTGTGGAATCACTGCCCACACTCCACACGCTGGACACCACTCCTCACCTGTAAGATGAAATATCTGATAATTCAAAGTTGAACTCCGGCGTTGTGTCTGGAGGTTCATCCAGGATCACTTCCATGTTCAGGTCTGATGTGGGTGGGTCAGCTGACACTGCGCCGGACTCGAGATGCATATGTTCCTCTCCGTCACTCTGGAATACCCCAGGAATTTGTGCTTGTACATATTTGATGTGAAAAGATGATGAATAATTGACACCATAATTCTGAAAGGCTGTTTCTGTGTCTACGTACACTTATCAGTCAGTCTTGGTCACCTCAACAAGCTGCATAGTTATGTGCAAATAGTGTATTGCTATCCACTTATAATTTTTGCTCCTTCATAACCAGAGTCCTTCAACAGCACGCCAGTTATTCCAGAGCTACGTAGCAGCCTGACAATTCTTCATTTCACATATTGCTTCCTTCCCTTTGCACCTCTGTCAGCAAATGAGGTGCTTTGAATGAGGCCAGTGGATATAGCCTGCTGCTTCTGTCTTAGTCAAATAATCATCATCTTTCTGCTAGTATTTATAATACTATTGTCATCTACCATATCTTCCTTTGATAATTCCTAACATATTCCTCATCCATTATGTTTCTATTACTAACTTATGTCTAAATTACTAACTAAGAACACCCACATGCCCTGCCCATCAACTCTACCTTCGATTGCGAGTGCATCGGAGGACACAGGGGGACGGCATGAGCCTCTAATCACAGGCGTCACTATAAAAAAATCCTGCCTGCGCCACCACGGGCGAGGACCAACCATCACACCCCTCAAGTGAGCCTCCAGAGACTACCATCCGAGCCCTGGATCACCACTGCCTACAGGCGCTATAGGCACAATTGTAAAAAAAAAAAAAAAAAAAAAAACTGTAACAAAGATTTCTCATCTACATCTAGACAATCTACATTTATTTACTTGAAGGCATTTTTTCATACATATACTGTACTGTATTCATGAAGAAATTGTTCCTCACTAAAACACCTTTACTGCTGTGGTTTTCAAGATAACTTTATCTGCAATCATCATGTACAATGTTTTCTCTACCGTTCACAAATTTGTTAATTGCAGTTATATACCGGCTATTTTCCTTTTGATATTCTTATGATGGAAGCCCTTCTCCCCTAACAAATCCTTTATATCAAATGTTAGCCCTACAGACAATCAATAAACAAGCAAAATACCTTAATTCTCTCAGGAAGTGCAGCTATGATCTGCTCGGCAAGAGTGAGAACCCGACTGTCATCCGGGGCAGCCAAGCCAGCCATCTCTGAACTGAGGGATTCTCGTCGACTGGCATAGCTGCTGTCCACACCTGTTGACAATACACTGGCGTTGGTTCACTTCTGTTCCATGCTTCAAGTAAACAATCATACAGACCATATCCCATGTACATTATACACAAGAAATGTTCATAATCATGCCAATTCAATTCAGAAGAGAAAAAAAGTGCAGAAGAGTATGATGCACAGAATGTTTACAATGAAAGTAACAGATGGAGACCATTGTCACGGTCCAGGAGTTGCAACTCTGTAAAGGCAAACCACTCACACGTGTGCTTGGTGGGGACATGTCGTAAGACCTGCTCACAAAATTATATTGCCATAATCTTTAACACCTAAACCCCTTGAGGCCCATAACGTAATTTCCATTGCAATGTGGGTGCCATTAGACGATTTTAGTGACTATAAGCAATATTTTAATAGATATGACCTGTTTAATATCCTTGTCGACTAACTAATTTGGTGTATTCAGTTACCTTTTGTATTTTTATGACTCGACAACATACATTTTTTTTTATAGCAAAGGAAAGATCTGGGCGTGAAGGGGTTGAAGGGATTTTTGATTAGCAAGAATTTACAGATTTAAGGCAATCCTGTGCATCTGTCAAAGAGCACTCACAAAGGTAAAGACTATCATATTGCAACAAGAAACTGGAAGGATGAGAGTACTGATAGAGTTTGGGGAGGCATAAATATATATGGGGTAGGAGCTTGGTTTGACAGCTTGAGTCTGGACACCTCATCCTTCACAGTGTGGGATATGTGTGATGGTGATATTGATGATGATAATGATGACAAATCAATGGAAATAAAGAATAATTTTCTGGCAAAGATAAATATTTTGATTTCATTCAGTCTCACTTCAGCACCAACTGGCCTAGTATTAGCTATGTGTCACTATCACCTTATATACATACATTGCTGTGTTTAAGAGGCTCAGGACTAGAGGTGCCATTTGTACAAGCAGCAAAGCCAACAATAACATAATACACCCAGTAAATGAAGACACTAAACCAGCCTTTTCTACACAGCTCACCTCTGAGGGATGACTGTTCCTCCTCCTCTCCCTCCGCCTGTACCTGGCAGCTCCCACCTGTGTGACCAACCACGCCAAGGGTGTTACTGGTCTGACCAACCTTTGCAATGCTCCAAAAACAGACAAAGAGAAGAATTCTGCCACCATTTCCCTTGCCCAGTAAAGTGAGTAAAAAAATAAGTTTTCTTGTAAATCTCTTTACTAAAAAGTATTGGAAACTTCTTGTAAAGAAGGATACTAGGTGATGAAACATTACTGAAAAATATTTGAAACAAGCAGCTTAGGATATTTTGATAAAAGTAGGTAGTAAAGTGCAATCATGCAAAAGCACAATAACTTTGAGTAAAATATGTATCGTAAATGGTAACCATGCCTAGAAAAAGAAAATGAAGGTACACATTCTGGAGTATTTATGGAATTCTAAGCTGTAACATTTTGAGAAAGAAGAAAGAAATGTGCAACAAAGTAATATTCATACAATCAGCAAATCCAAAACCATCCAATAATTATTGATCTGAGGAGAATAATGAAAACATTCTGACCTGGAGTGAAGTGAAATGGCATGGGAGAGTCTAGGAAGTCCTCCCCAGTGTGATCCAGGGTGAGCGAGGGCGTGGATATCTGGGGACTGGAACCATCGCCTCTGAAAGCACCAGATATAATCTTCCTTATTTGGTGGTGCCAGAGCTGGGCAGTATTTAAATACAATTGTATTTAAATACATATTTAAATACATTTGTGTATTTAGAAATGTATTTATAAATACATTGGTTGTCATGTATTTAAATACAGTATTTAAATACTTTTATGAGTATTTAAATACATTGTATTTAAATACATTTAATATAAAAATTTTAATACTTTTTTATCAGTTAATTTGGCCATAAACCCGCCAAACTATCTGGCAACCCTGATGTTACAGTGAACCAGGGTTTCCACTGGCAAGGAAATGTTCTGATTTCAAGGAAATTTAGGCCTGAGAGGGAAATTTCTAAGGAAACCCAAAATCTAAGGAAATCCTAAGGAAATTCACTTTTTTCGGACATGTTAAAATGTGTGTGTATTTAAAATGTATTTACAAATGTATCTAAATACAATTGATGTATTTAGTATTTAGTATTTAAATACATTCGTAAAATGTATTTAGTATTTAGTATTTAAATACATTTCTCCCATGTATTTAGTATTTAGTATTAAAATACATTCAATGTATTTAGTGCCCAGCTCTGGGTGGTGCCATTTTTTTTAAAAATTTCAAAATGATATGCACATCCCTGTTTTGTTCACCAAAGAAGTAGAATGCCAACACAATTACCTAGGCTCTGGTTCTAGGAAAGGATGTTAGAGCTTATTTAGTTGACGAAAATGCTGCCTGTAACAATGACCTTTGGCAATCTGACATAAGTGATGCAAGGTGACCCATGAATACTGAAATCTACATAAAAAAAAAAAAAAAAAAAAAATAGAATGGAGTAGCGTAGAGGGTATCACACTGTACCCACCACTGCAAGGTTTTGACTGCCTTGCCATACAAAGACAACATGGATTTGTCTCCTTTCAGACTGTGGCCCCTGTTTACTTAGCATGGAAGAGGTACAATTTACAAAGCCAGGTCAATGAGTTGTGACCTCACTGTCTAGCAGGCAGAAGATGGCCATTAATTCCATTCTAGTGAGTATGCATATTATTTACCTACTGTATTGGTATTTACCTAGATGTCATCTATGGGAAATGAGCTACACTCGCAGGGTCCCGTCAATTGTGCAATCATAACTATAAAATCTTGAATACTTTTCGCATGTATTATTTCATTGTCCTAGCTTTTCTACATATCAATACATCGATAAGGGAAACTGTAATTCTTCAAGTCCTTCAAGGATCTTGTGTTCTTCGGCTTGTTCCCATGTCCTCTTGTGGATCCTATGTCCCTCACATACAAGTCCTCTTTACCAATTCTTTCCAATCTTGACAAAGCTCTAGACACCACTACCAAGTCTCCTCTTTCTCTTCTCTACTTTATATGACAGCAAACACAATTTCTCCATCCTCTCCTTATAAGTTAGATCTGACAGATTGGGAAAAGTTTTTTGTTCTTACTAGTGGGTGTGTGCATGTGTGTGTTATTACTGGTATTTTCATAGGATTGGGTCAAGCTGATTTTGTCCCATTTTAATTTTTTCATTCCTACATATCTCCAAATTTGTGGATAGCATAATCACACAATATTTCATTTGGTAGTGTATCTGACTGATCCATTATTATATTTGGAAAACTAGATTTTCTTACATCCAGACACTCTTATCAGTAGATTTTCAACGGATTGAACATGCCTGCATAATTTGTTGATTCTAGAATTTAGAAGATAAGTCAAGCCTTTGAGGCTATCTGAAATACCAAATTTTAAATTTTTTGAATTATTTACTTAGCCACACCCACTCCTTGCAAATATACGTACTATGTGGATTTGTGTCTGCTTACCTGGAATACTTTTGTAACACATCAAGGCCTGAGTCAAGACTGGTTCTCTTAAAATTGTCAACACTGGCCAAGTTGATGCCAGAGTCAACCGACGGTCTCTTGATGAGTTTGCCGCGGCGCACTGAGGCGTCACTCCAGGAGGACGCCGGGGACAGGCCGCTGAGTGGACGCCCAGAGTCATGGTCGCTGCCGAGGGGAAGGTCCACACTGAGGTGTCGCTGCTTCTTAAAGTCAGATCTGAAATATGAAATTTTTTAAATATAAAATTTACAATCTGAATCACATCTAAATAATTTGGAGTGAAGTCTTTAGTAGGTAAACCATATCATGTTGATGACAGATAAACCTGGGCCAAAATGAGTGACACAGGTATTCCAAAACCATGCTTGAATAGAAAGCTTCAAGTGTGATGGGCTTGTAAAAGTGGAATCACATGAACACACGGGCAGTGGTTGGCACAGTCAGACTCACTTTCTTCCCCACGCTCATTCTTTTGAGCGTGGGGAAGAATTTAGAGGTTGGTTGGTTTGAGCGTGGTTAGAATTTAGTCACAAGACAACAATCGCAGCTAGGGCCGTACCTGCGGGGAGACGGTCGAAGGAACACGTCGGGTGAGTGGTGAGGAACTCCAATCACAGACGAGCCCGGGCTGATGTTTGTGGTGTTGCTGCAGGACGTGGCGGTGGAAGTATTACTGGCGGTGGAAAGCTGGGACAAGGAAGAAGAGGAGGAGGAGGAGAGGGACAAATTCAGTCCCTCCAAGCTGCCTCTTTGGTCTCTTTGTCCATCCAGGTGTTGTAGTTCTTCTGCTAGCGCGTGGTGCCCTGAGAACCATCATGAAGAAAGTCTTACATCAAATACCCGTACCTATCCAGCTGCAGACATCACTTCATCTATCTTTTGACTTAACCATGATGTTCTGAGGGATGGCTACACGATGCCTACATTTGTTCTATACACTGTATCCTTAGCTTTAAGGAATAGTGATGTACCAGTCATAGCACTTTAACAGCCTTCCAAGAAAGAAATCAGACACATACTTAGCTTCTCATCATAGATTGGGGCATTCGGTGCAGGACAACAGTGAGCTTTATCTCTGGATGTGTGTCATTCTTGGACGAATGTACTAGTTATATAACTATCATTTAGTTCTTAATCTTAATAGCATGATTAAGCAGCTTGTTGATTGTCAAAGAACATGAAAAGCTGCTTAGTATTTGACTAGTGATTTTAGAATTTACATTTAAATTTTATGTGTAATCATAACAAAAAACTTTTTTCCTTTACCATTGATAGCAGCACACTGGAGGGGAGTTTGACCAAGCTGGTTTCTGGAGTGCAGTGCTTGTGGGTTCCAGCGATAGAGCAGCAGGGCAGTGTGGCGATGGCCCCGGGAGCACGCCCAGCTCAAGGGTGTGCAGCCGCGGGAGTCCTGGCGCA
This sequence comes from Chionoecetes opilio, assembly GCA_016584305.1. Classification (NCBI taxonomy): domain Eukaryota; kingdom Metazoa; phylum Arthropoda; class Malacostraca; order Decapoda; family Majidae; genus Chionoecetes; species Chionoecetes opilio. The sequence continues at coordinate 200,546 of JACEEZ010010268.1, read as the reverse complement.
GGGCGTCCACCTCGCACTCCAGCACCAACGAGGGATTGTCCTCACGCCACCGCAACAATGTAACAATTAACCTGAAACGGGTGAAATATCAAATGATGGTGTCTTTCTATTACTTTCCTAAGAAAATACTGGTTTTAACAACATGCCACTAACAAAAGGAGGACAATATTTGAATGCTGCATTTAAATCAAATTTATTCAAATAAAAATTTGAATGATAATTTTGTACTATCTGAAATGATTTTTTTCATGATTTTGAATAGAACAATACCGTATTTTACAAGAATAAATCCTACCTCTAAATCTATCCAATAACAACCAAATATATCACTGTGATGATTTGATTCTCATACTAGTAGCAGCATCCTGACACAAATATTTCTAATATGCTTTTATTGCTTTGTATTCGTACCTAGAATAACCTAGCATGGCTGCCAGGTGGAGGAGAGTGAGGCCGTGCAGCTCAGGCAGACCCGAGGCAAAGCCGTGGTCCATGCTGAGCCACTGCTTGCCACTCATCCTGTGACAGTAGGACACCACTCGCTCCTGAAAGTTTACACATCAATCAAGGTTGAGAGTCAGATGCAATGTAGGATAATGATGAATGGACAGTGGCCATGGCAGAAGACTCCACTTCTCCCTATCCAAACACTCCCTACTCGCCTCTTTAAGCTGCCCTTCCCTTGGCACCTCTCACACATTTCCTTCACCCTAGCGTCACACCTTCCCTGTGGCCTTCCTCTCCTACTAGGACACTCAATTTCACTCAAATTTTTCATTAAATCTTTTTATCCTCTCCCAATGTGGTCACTCAGTCATTCTTCTTAACTCTCCAACCATAGCTATTTCTTCCCCCCATCCCCCCTCTCTCTCTCGGACACCACTCACATACACATCCATAAAACTTTGCTTGATTATAAAAACATAGGGAAGATAATGAACTTTAAAGTCTTTCATGTTACAGAGGATCAAATAAGGGGTAGTGAAAATACCTAACACTTAATTCAAAGAATAAAACAGTCACTAAATAATAAGATCTATTTCAACACTCATACCAGGATCACAAAGCATTTATTACCTCAAAGTTATGAGCTTTGTGCATCATGACATCATTTTCATAACTGGAAGGGCTTTTCTGGCTGTCCGGGCAGACCTGGACCCTTGTCTCCATGGTCTCCAGCCGCTGCAGGAGCGTGAATTTGAGCAGGTGTTCATCCTGCTCCCGTATGACCTGCTCCTGTGGCGAGCAAACACACACTCAATTATAATGATACATCAAAGAAAACATTGATATACATTTGCCAATCATATAACTTTCATGTTAAGAAGTAAATTTCTTCCAAATGAAAAAATACACAATAGTTATCAGATAAAATTATCACAGTTATGGCTTTCAAATAAGAACATTCTTGAACTGGTTATTGATTCACGTAAATAATTATAAACATCACATCATTTTGGAATTTACCTCTTTGACTTTGTTCTCATCGGATGGAGGTTTTTTGTACTCAAATATCACAGAATTGGAGATTACAAAACCCTCGCAGGCAACCTGAAGAGTGACTAAACCAACTTCATGCGCTGAAATATATGCAAAAAGAGCTTTACAATAAAGGGGAATAAATACTGTTGAATGAATTATAACTGTTATGGCATGAATCTTTAAGAGATGACCTATAACAGTAAAGGAGACACCTAACCAATCAGTCAAAATTAAGACTTATGAGTCTAAATATGAATCCTTGGAAATGCAAAATGATTGGGATATTCCTGAACTCAAATGCTGAATAATTTAAAAAAACATGCGCTTTTTACATAGAACATTTGTTTTACGTTGTAAACATTTTACACGAGTCTTCTCTTTAAATAATCTTTTGTAACAATATTGCAACTTTTATTTTTATTTTTCCCCGATTTGTACGTTTTGTACAAATCTTCCATCAATCTAACTAAAACTTTATACAAAATCTTTATTGACAATGTTGATTTTCTAGATGAACAGCTTAACCTTCCTCTATTTCTCTACAGGCAGTATATTTTCCATTAAATACCAGGTGATAGTCACTGGTCTATTTACATAATTTCTTGGTATATATTCTCAGCTTCACATAGTAAAAAATAAATTATCTCCCTTTTCTTTCACTTTATTTCCCTATACAAAGTTTTCACTGTTGTCATCACAACCCAGTTTATTTCTACAGCTCAGTCTGACCTGATCTGAGCTGTGTTGTGAAGTGTTGCCTCGGTCACCACCTGTTCTGTGTGCTCTCTGATTCTATGTACTTCTATGTCATTCAAATTAACTTTTGTGCAACCTCTCTTTTTTCTTTAATAGTGTTTGCTATATTCATACATTATGTGCATCCAGCCTCATATATAACTTTCTTAAGATAGATCACTGGGAGCTGGTAAAGCGATTTCACTCTACAGATGTGGACTTCTCTTTTGAGAGATTTAAGTCATCTTATGTGTGTTAGGCAGGGTGCTTCCTGTTGCATTTTTTTTTAACATCATATCAGCAATGTAAACTATATGGAAAATAGAATGAATAGAATACTCTTCAAACGGTTGAACAATTTTTCATGTTCTTGTTTATTGCTTCTCATTTAGCTGTACACAGAAGCCTTCTCAACTCCTTTGATCTATAACACTGCTAATAATACTGCTGTCACAGTTCCTGCTTTTCATTATAAAGTACTTTTCACAGCATCCATGTAAATTTCTTAGCTTCACAAAATTTCAATGAGTCAACAAGCATATACGTACATACAAGAGTCTACCCTAAAACTTAAGTTATAATATAGTGTTAAAGAATGAGTAAAGAAAAATTGACACCTCTATCATGTTTTATCATCTGCATTGATATTGTGTCTGAGACTAGACTAGTTATACTAAATAAAATAAAAAGATAAATAAACATTCATGATTTAGTCTCACCCGGGCAGTAGCACCGTAGGACGCCGGACTGCACAAGGGTGGTGGCCGTGGGGACACCGTCAAACAGCACCGTGTAGGGGGAGGAGCTGCTGTACCACGGCCCCGTCACCAGCACCTTCACGCCCCCCTGGTCAGTGAGACAGCGTTAGAGAACACATAGGGAAAGACTGGTTCACAAACAGGGTGGTAAATGATTGGAATGAACTCTGTCGTCAGGTAGTTAGTGCGGAGTCAATAGGGAGCTTTAAAAGGAGGCTAGATAATTTCATGGATGGGGATGAAAGGTGGATGTAGGTAGTGTTAAGTAACAGGAACTACCAAGTGTAGGTCTTGCGGCCTCTTGTAGCTTCCTTATTTTCTTATGTTCTTATGTAAACATGAAGTCCTGGCCTAACACAGAGGAAGAATATTATATGTAATGGATGATCAAAATGTATATCTAAAACTATGTGAAGGAAACACTTCTCATGGCAAATTTTTGTGTTGTGTTTATAACACAATTTCTTTCCTATACGTATAACTATTTGTAATACGTGTACCTTGAAACACTCACTTCTTTTCACTATGAGGCTGAATCATATTTTCATACAATTTGGCCTTCTTCCGAACAAGAAGGGTGGCACAACAACAAAACTATTGATTCTTCATGCTTAAGTCACCTAAACCAAAATGTTCTTGTACGTATATCTACAGTACTCGTCAGAAATATTGAGCCACCCGGGCCGGTGGCTCAATTTTTGTGGCGAAAAAAGAATGGTGTTCTTGAGGGTGAACGGATTTCGCCAGAGTATTGGAACCAGGATATGACGTCACCAAGTCCCTCTGCTTTCCGTCACTGGCTAGATCCCGTGCCTCAGTTGGCGTCAAGCCGTGGTGTGGAAAGGCGACCTGCCGTAACTTGTTCCGCTACCCGGCGTGCTAGTGCGTACTTGTGTGTGGTGATTGTGTTCTGGCCGTAGTAATACGGGGAAAGTTAAAGATTTAACACCGGAAACCGTTGCCCAGATTGTGGGGCTCAAGGAGGCTGGCTATTCTATAAAAGAAATCAGTGAACAATTGTCAGTATCCAAGGCATCTGTGAAGCAGTGGGCCAAACGGTTCAGGGAGGGAGGGAAGCGTGAGACACCCAAGCAGATAAAACGTCCAGGATGCCCCAGAAAGACAACCAAGAGGGCTGTAAGCATGTTGAAGTGTGCTGTAGAAGCATAGAACGCTTACAGCCATGCTTACAACACGCTTACAGCCTTCTTGGTTGTCTTTCTGGGGCATCCTGGACGTTTTATCTGCTTGGGTGTCTCGCGCTTCCCTCCCTCCCTGAACCGCTCGGCCCACTGCTTCACAGATGCCTTGGATACAGGGAGGTCCCGTTATACGAGCATTCGGTATACGAGAATCCGATGATATGAGATGTGTAAATTAGGGTCTATTTTCAATATACGAGATCGAAAATCCAATGATACGACATTCAAACTGGGGTGAGTAAAATTATCAAGTTCAAAATGCGCGCTCTACCACTCCCGGGCTGGACAAAGGGGGATTCTGTTGACCCCAGTGAGGTCACCCCTAGCAAGCCGTGACCTGAAGCATATGGCGCGGCCTGACATTTAGGGGTAATTAGCCAGGTGTGCGGCTCCAACCTTGGGACCGCAGTCAGGTCACCCCTAGCAAGGCGTGATCTGAAGGGTAATTAAGCATATGGCGCGGTCTGACCTTTAGGGGTAATTAGCAGGTGTGCAGCCCCAATCTTGGGACCGCTACACTACCTTCTCTTGTATCACGCGGGGTCCCATACAGTACAACGTCTTTTATGCTTGTTATGCATGTTTTATGTTTAATTAATGTGCAGTTATGTTATTTTGTGTGCTATTTTCTCTTTCGGAATGCTTTTTCTACAGAATAGGTAGTACAGTGTGGGTAATATAGACGCTGTGTGTTTGTTGTGTTTGCTAGAGTTTATTTTAGCTTGAAAAACATGTCTTTTTTTTTTTTTTTTTTAAATTGATGGGGTCCTGGAACCAAACCTATATTTTACTATTAGTTATGTGTTTCGTTATACGAGATTTCGCTTTACGAGTATGCCAGGTGGAACCTAACTGCTCGTATCTTCGGGACCTCCCTGTACTGACAATTGTCTCATACAGTAAGTACACCGGTGGATTATTCTGTACATCGTGCCAGTGCCCCGTGTAGTTAAGGATTTAATAAAGTAGAAATGATGACAAGGTGGTGGGAGGACACGCACGTGTGAGAAGGATATTATGCGGGTGGTGGTGCGGTGCGGATTTGCACGATTAACCCCGCGAATTATCAAATTTATTACCTTAAGGAACTCGCGGCCCTCCCCACGAATTATCAAAACTGCGAGTGTTAAGAACATGAATGTTAAGGTTCGACAGTACCTATGAACATCAACAAAACCAAAACATATCTTACCTCAGGATATGCCCACTCGGGAGAGTAGTCCGTTATGTTTGCCGTGTTTTCCCTGTAGTCCATGCGGGTCGTCTGTTGACTTTGATTTGTTACAGATTTTCCACTATTGTTTGTGCTGCTGCTGCTGCTGCTATTACTGTTATTACTATTCAGGTTATCTGGAGGGGATGTGTCATAGTGATCCAGATCAGGAAAATCACTCAGCATATCAAAAGCATCAAGATTGGCAAGAACATCATCCTCAGGCGACGTCATGTCATTATCAATAAAGTCCATGGGATTGACATCGGCAGTGGAGGGTGCCTTGCGGCCACACGACCCAGGGGGAAGGTTGGCGGAGAGAGTTTTCTGAATATCATCAGGAGAAAGATCTAGCGTATGGGAAAACAGTTCAGCTTTCTCACAGGAAAGTTCAGATAATTCAGCTTTAATGTTGAGAAATGTGTCCTTGGTTGGCTGTTGTTGCTGCTGATGTGACTGATTTTGGTGTTGCTGTTGCTGTTGCTGCTGTTGCTGCTGTTGATGCTGTTGCTTCTGCTGGTGCTTAGTGGTTGCTTCTCCAGCCTCAAGACTTGACACAAGATTGGCAAATGTGCCGGAGTCCATGGCAATATTGCCATTTGTGGCATCCAGCTTGAGGCTTTCCATCACGTCTTTATCGCCTTCTCTTTTAACCAACAGATTGGCGTTACGAGTCGCTGCAGGTGCAGATTGTTGCTGCTGCTGCTGTGATCCGTGCTGAGCTGCATGATGCTGCGCCTGGCGCAGTAGCTGTTGCTGTTGGTGATGGTGGTGGTGATGCGTGTGGTGAAGATGAGCGACCTGGGTGGAGTGTGGCACGAGGGGAGGCCCTTGGATGATGGAGGCAGCGGTGGAGACTGGATGTGGCTGACCCAGATATGACGTGAGCGTGAGGGGGCCCGCCAGTGGGGGATGTGGAGCTGGGTGGTGGCTGCCACCTCCCCCACTGTTGAGGATGAGTAGCCCACCCCCGCCCTGGATGTTGGACAGGTTTAGGATTAGCGGGGCTGTGGTGGTGTTCAGATTGTTGTTATTGTTGTTGGACGTGGTGGTGTTGCTGTTACTATTGTTGTTATTATTGTTGTTTTTAGTGGTGTTGCTGGTGGAGGGTGGGGCCTCTGGCGGGCAGGCCCCCTCCTGAGTTACGCCCTGGTACTTGGGGGCGACGCACCCACCTGGCCCACTCGTTGACGTGACCTGTGGAAGCAGCAGCATGCAGCCATGACATGCACGCAAAGTTAAGACCTGACAAAAAAGATGCATTTACAGCAGGCTGAAGAGGTCAAGGAAGTCTTATAGCAGGCTAGGGCTGGCTAAAATATACATGCTATCCTTAATAACTCCACACCCAAAGTCACATCTGGTGCCAAGTTCCAAGGATCTACATATTACAGTATACACATATTGACAGTATCAAAGTTGAAGCCTCTTTCAATATATTGAGATCCTTGCTATCACTTATAACTTGTTTTTTTCAGGAAACAGAGGCTTTTATATTTCATACATCATCTACCATATAGTCTGTATAGGTTCACTCCTGTCTCTGGTGGAGGATAATGAATTAAAAATAAGATAAGTACTGTAAATCTAAAGCTTATTATGCTACAATGAAATAAATCCTTTACCCAGTGGAGCTAACATGTCCTTTTCAAAAGCTCCTCAAAGCAGTCATGATCTGCACACTACTGACGTGACACTTCTTATTTTGTGATGGCAAAAGCCAAATCTTACAAAATAAAATGCTTACGAGTTAGCAAGGAAAGAAAGGTGTTCACTGGTCATATAAAAAGGAGCGAAAAGCTTTAAAGATAGGTTCAAAGAAAATATAATGATATAATCCCGGTACTTGCATATATATAACCTTGAGAGCAAAGGTAAAACTGTAGACAAGGTGAGAAATGCAATGAAATTATATGAAGAAAAAAAAGCTGATGGGATGTAGTTTTTAAGTATACTAATTCACATATTAAAATTAGGGTTTCTATTACACCCCCATTATCGAATGTGTGTGTGTGTGTGTGTGTGTGTGTGTGTGTGTGTGTGTGTGTGTGTGTGTGTGTGTGTGTGTGTGTGTGCGTGTGCGTGTGTGCGTGTGTGTGTGTGTGTTTTATTAGTTCAAGTCTTGATCACGAGCTAGACTTATATTCGCCAGCTATTAGCCTCCAGGAAGGAGCTTTAGGCTAGAGAGCAGCCTGTGGGCAAGGCTGGCACCTCACACACCAGACACCCTACCAAGAGGGAGCCCAAGAGGGACTTTGAATGCCTGCTCATTGGCAAAAAAATCCTATGAGCCAAGAGTGAGCTGCAAAGCTGACCTGTTGAGTGGCAGGCCAGGACATTAGCCACTGAGTTAGCGAACTTCTAAATCTTAGCTGTGTGTGTGCTTGCTTCCTTCCCCCTTCTGATTGATGTGTCTATAGAAAAGAAAATGGAAAGGGAGAGCTGGTATTTCATAATGCAATATTTACCATTTACGTATTTTTTTTTCTTTCAAAAAGCCCTTTGAATTTTGTGCAATAGTACATTAGTTATGTTATAAATCCATAATAATGGTAACACCACCAGAAAATATATTACGTAATAACAGAGCAAGATTCTAACCCTCTGATAGCAAGGAGATTTTGCTCACTGCCAATAATCAACAATTCACTTAATTTTGTTCATATCAAAAAATATTTGATTTCTTTCCAGTGTGGTCTGATAAAGTGACTCAATCCCAGCCATTAACTACAGCATTACAAAGAGGCAGGCGCTATAAAGCATATAAATATTTGGTGAACAAATGTTGGGATGGCATGGCGCCAGTTTAAATAAAACAAGAGCCATGAAATTGCACAGGCATATGGTAGGCAATTGAAGCTATAAGGAATACCAGTGAAGTAAATAAGATCCCAATTAGGCAATAATGCACAACATTATCATGGCATAAAAGTTATCCTAAATGAAGTGACCATCTGTTGACTATCTTTGGTGCTAAGAATTGGAATAAGGAAAAGAGTAAAATTGAAAAGCATTTTGCAATAATAAGAAGGGATCAGTTCCTCAGTTCATAAATTATTTCTGCTTTATCATTAAGAATAGCAAACTTAAGCATCACAAACTGTAAGGATGTGGAGTCGGTCATAAGCAGATAAGACAGTGTAATGCAGAGGAAATGATGGCATGTAAGTGTTCAGCTACTGTGAGGCAGCTACTGTGAGGCCGCTACTGTGAGGCCCCTACGGCCACACTGACTGACAGCGTTACCCTACCCAGTGCTTCAGGAGGCAAGAGTTGTGAGGTGCTAAATCATGATCTCACTACATAGTGTGCTTATTCTGTGACTAAAACACACATCAATCTATCTAAGTCAGCAATATACACAATCAGCATTATTGTGTTTCTATTTCTCCACTTCCCAAGCTGATAATTATAAACGAGAATCATGTTCCTATGATTCATGTTCTCATATTATGTAATGTGAAATATCAAGAAATTCTTTCCATTTATATACTTATGGTTGTTATCCTAATATTATAACTTTTTCTATAGGATGTTACCAGAAAAGACAACAGAACCACCTTTTACCAATCGCAAGAACAATAAAAGAATAAACTCCAGAGTAAAACCTGATCAATATGTTTTTGGTGAAGTCGTTTATGGAAAGATATGGCTGTGCAGTTTGTGATGCGGGCTTTTAATATTTGGAGGGAATCTGATCCACATTAAAATAGTAGGATAAGCTTAATAAAGAGATACAAAGTGAAAATTATGGATAAGCTTAAAAGAAAATAAACCAGAAATGCCAATGTCTAAGTGTGCATCACTAAATGTAAGCCAATCAATGCATCATTATGGAAAGTGCTTATAATGCCTGTGTAATGTGGCTGTTGAGCATTTGGCAAAACTGAATTGTGATCCACATTATATGGTGAATAACTGTAGTTCTAAAGCAATAAATACAAGATGAAAAATATGCTTTACAGCAACAACCGAAAATGTTAAGCTGTCATGAGAGTCAGAGAGGAGCAGAGGAGGTGGCGGCAGCAGCAACAGGTGCCTGGAGGCTGCGTGAGTTGCCAGGTGTGTGATAAACTATGTCCCTCAAGTGTGTGGGTTCCAAGGGACACAAGAGTTGCAGCCTTCATGAGTGAGGAGTGCTCATTGCAACTTGACCTAAATGATACTGTGTAATCCAAACCTATGGATGATGGCACATAATACGGATGAAAGGTACTGAATCAATGATATTCTGATATTGCGCCACAGCTATACGCATACAGGTGTCAAGGCAAGAAGTGAAACAGAGGGAATACCTTGAGGCAACTGTATAGCCTACGCATGAATAATTACTATATTTCCTTTCATATTAGATGTGCATACATTCTTCAAACAGTTTTTCAAGATTTGTCTCCTCTACACACTAACGGAAAGGTTGGCATATGCCTGAGAGTTTGAGGTTAGTTTTTCTAGAAAAAAACCCTGACTACCCTAAATCAGACCCTGAGGCCTCCAGATGGTCCCACCATGAAGTACACCGGCATCACTAGTGTGCCTTGACTGTTTATGTATCTGTCTGTCATCAACAAGTTTGACCCCAAGAAGGTCAAATATCAGAACAAAACAAACACAATTCAACGTTGAAAATGCCAGATTCTGGACGAAAAATTGAACAATTTCAAAAATTCTAACTCTTTATCAAAAGATATGTGAAAATTTGTACTGAAAACAAATCGTGAATCTGGCAACAATGAGCCTCTTCTAGCTATAAACCAAAAAACACCCACCTGCCAATGCCTCAAAAATAAAGGGTTCCAAGCCTGCTCAATGCAGCATATATGCATATGGGTAGTTAGTATGTGCATAATATAACAATCAATTGAGACTCAAAATAATTCTAACATACATTAACCACTGATCATCAACCAAGATTTATCTCAATGGTACTGTTATACTTAGTGGCTATCTATCTTGTCTCTTACTAGTGCATAGGGATATACCCTGAATACATTATATTACCCTCAACTAATTATCGAAATTAAATTCAAAGTTAACATGAACCATGTGATTCAATCAATGCATGTTGCCTTAGGGTGGTGTCAGGCCAACCATGATGACATTGTAGAGTTCAGTTTTCTGATAGTTTGTGAGTTTTCCACTCATATGTAATATCAGTA
>JACEEZ010010268.1:162500-185000 GCA_016584305.1 Chionoecetes opilio | reverse complement strand
ATATTAATTTTTGGTAGCATTGATCAATGAATCTACCAAATATATCACCACTTTTTTATCTAGGTTAAATCAGGAGGTGCGTGGGTGACTGTGTGTGTGTGTATAGATAGACCTTTGTGACTGACCAAACATGTATAATAGTGAATATGTTCAATACATGCAATAATGTTATTCACTGATTTATCACATTTATCACCGAATGAACTTTTGTGGGAATCAGCTAAGAGGACTTCTACTATATATATACTACGCTATCTTCTCCCACTGTCACGAGGAAGAACATACTGGCTATAAGAGGAGGAATGATGGGTACGGTAAAGGTGACAAAGGAGGGAGTAAAACATCTTCTGTAGAATCAGTTGGTCAAAACAGCAGCTTAGTTCTAGTATTGCTATCAAGGGAGGGATGTTCATGCATGGCTGATGCACAAATAAATGCTTTTGTTGATCACGTTGTTACGATTCAATACAGAAAAATCAATTTTCAGAACAATTGTCAGCCTGATAGCTTTTTGAAATAACAAATTAACAATTACTTTGGAAACTTAAGAGTTATCATTTCCTTTCTAAAAATGATTCGGTGGTATACAGAATAGCGTGAAATTCAGACTATAAACATAATGAATTAGTGAGTGATGGACCTATTTTATGTGTAGTAGTTTTTTAACTATTATATTTGTCCAGCTTCTGAAAACTGTAATAGTTTAATATTTAAGATCTAAAATAAGACATGAAATCAATAAAACGGATACGTCTCACTACTACATCATAAAACTTGTTGCCAATTATTCTTTGATTATCTTCAATTATCAATTGACCAAATTATCTTTTCTTGAGTGTGCGTTTCAAGTAAATTTAGAAGGCAGGTTTAATCGTAGTCATTTTGGAGATAATACAACAAATATCAACATATTTCACTTTTTCATACATCTCAAAGGGTTAGTAGGCAATTTTATGCCTAGAGATATTCATAAGAATTTATAGGAAGGAAGACACATACAAAGTCAAATGTTACTGTAGCTCTTAGGGAGAAAAATGAACAATCGTCAGACCTAGAGATCTTATCAGAGACTGATGAACTTCCCACCAACACAAAATATTACCATAACATAAAAATTCAAATGGTTCCCAAGAACTCCTTTACAACAGCTTCAGCAAGCTTGAGCTTACATTCCACATGAACCAAAACTGTTCATGAAATGTAACCTTGAGGCCTGTGTCACACACCACGCAGGGAGCACAGAGCCTGAGAGCCTGGCTTGGGTCTGGCAAAACAGACATTCAGTACTTCATAGGATGAATTTGCCTTTCTTAACAAACTTTTTTGTAGAGAACTCAAATACATCAAACTGATTCATCAAATGAAATTGATGTTGTCACTTAGTCTTCCTTGTCTTTAAAGATGAAAGCAAGTTGTAAGGAAAAGGCAGAAAAGAAAAGCGATAAAATAGATCAAACTATACAATAATAGTTACATAGTTTAGTGGAAGTGCAACAACCATGATGCTGACTTAAAATACTTCATGGACGGAAAACAGAAGTGTTATGAATTAAAGCTCATGATCTAAGGATTGCTAAGAGAAAAATAGGCATTAGAGGCAGAGGCAGCTGAAGGGACTAACCTTGCTGATCTGGCTGTACACTCGCCCTCCACAGGAAGGCTAAGGAACACAGAGACACTCAACACCGATACAGGGGCCGCACAGCACACTCAAGGGGGAGATGGAGGGGTGCTACAAGTCTTTCAGGGTGTTAGTGGGGCATTGACATGCATCTAGTATACTGTATAAAGTTACACAGTGATATACAAAAGACAGCAGAGGGAGGGAAAAATACATTACAAGGGGGAGGCGAGGGGGAGATTGCTATTGTATAAAATGAGTGACTGGAAAAATGTGTCCCCCTTGATTTTGCTTTACTCCATTAGCACTACTACAAAGTACAATACAGACTAATTATATATGGCAGAAGTACCTAGTATGTGTAGGCAGAATATGGTGAGTAATGCACAACTAGACATTGAAAAGTTGTAGTAAGAACATACCCTATACAAAACACTGCTCACATGAAATGAAAGGAATGGATTTTATATTCATCAGTCCATAGTGCTAACATATTTATGGTCTCTTCAAGGGATGCATTATTGCAATATTTCAATCAACTATGAACTACGGTAGGAAAATATGCAATTTCTGAATATATCTATATCAAAACAATGCTAGCAAATCAAGGAGGAAATATATAGAATCCGAGAGAAATCTGTACGCAAAATGTGAGCTAATTATCACAAGTATAATCATACTTGTACAGCTAGAATACTAGATTACTCTACTGCAAGACATCACTAAAAATCCAGGTTTTTCATATCTAAGAATTTTCAATGATTTGGTTAACTAGGCGGAGGGTCACTGTGGCTACGTGGACAGTACAATCCATCCCTTCCCTGCATACCTGTGCTTTAGTGGTGAGCCTACGCCACAGCCAGTACAAAGCTTTCACACAAATACTGATCAAGGCTTTCCATTTAGCAAGACTATTATGGTAACTGTTATAAACATCAAAAATTTGCTAAATAATGGCAGGTTTTTGTCTGCTTACAAAATTACTTTAAGCTATATGTTTTATGGAACAAAAATATATGAATGGATAAACAGATGAATGCATACCATAAGGACATTATTACCATAAGGAAAGTTAGGTAAGAAGTGAGAAGCAATTCATAAACAATGCTGCTCCAAAGATTGGAGGACTATGAAGCAGCCTTGAGCAGCCTGATGATGATGATGATGCAAAGTCATAGTAAAACAGCCCTGAGTCAGCTTTGCTGAAACAGCCTCACTCTATCAGGAACAGCTCATGAACAGCCCTGAGTCTGTCTGGAATAGCACGAGAACAGCTTTGAATCTTGATAGCACAACAAAAGATCAGCCACATTGACATGGCATGGTGAACAACAAGCCCAGTATTTAGCACACACAAAACTAACAGCTTTTAAAACTCTTTAGTACAGCAGATATAATGCCTTGTACAGCATCTCTATTGCACAACAAAATAATGCATTGCCTGATGTCCATGTTGCACATAACCCATAAGATGTTCTGCATAGCACAGCACTCCACAGCTAATGACAGAAATTAACCAAAAGATTGCATGGGGAACTACATCAATAGCTGTAGAATAGTTGGTCTTAAAATCATCTTAGTGAGATGGACTCCTGACAGGACCTGTGACAGGACTCATGTGAAAGCATATAAGCAGACCTAGAGCTGCCCGGCACACCACTCCTATCCCCCGGGCCTGACAACCCTGCATGTATATACCCCACACATACGTATGTCTGAAACCACTGATACAATATAGATAATAAATATTAGAACGTTAAAACAAATCCAGAAGATAATTTAAGGGGCTAAATGCTCTTTGTAGAAATATACTTCCACTATCATATAAATTTTGTGACCCATAAAATCAAAGATACCTTGGTCCTTCGGGTCAAAGGCTTAATCCAGGGAGGGGGCGGGAGACCTGTTGACCTGTTGACCTCCCTCCCTCCCGTGACAGACGCCCATGACTGAGCTTTGATTCGGTTGCTGACCTTTGTTTTAAAGTGATGAAGTAAAATTCCCCCCCAACCACTTGCTTGATTTGTTATAAGAATAAAGTATTTTTGTTTCTCTTCAGTTGCCATTACAAAGGAAGCTTGGAAGAGAAATTTCAGTGTCAACTTAATGGTTTGACAGGTTATATTTTTATCTGAAATTCCCCCCCAAAAAACAAGAATGTTCTGTATTATGCATCAAATGAAGATCCTCCTTATTAGAATACACAGTAGATAGAAAACCCCACCGCAACATCACATTCCTAACAAGAACATAAACCAAGAACGATATCTAAAAAGAAATTTGGAATGCGTGACATAGGGAGCCACCAAACTACCCCGCCTTGACCCCCTAGGGCTGACCCGTTGCAGGAGAAACGCTGATTCCCTCCAAACACCATTCTCTACCGTTTCCTTAACTGTAGTAACAAGCAAACATTTCCCCGTCAGAAACACTCCAAACATCTTTTTTTTCAGATGCTAATGACGTAATCACGAAGCAAATTCTGATTTCCATGTGACCATCTAGATTCTAGAGTATTATTTGCACTTTACATGAAAACTTGCTGCTCATAGCATTATTCTTATGCAAAGTCAATAACAGAAATACGTACTTTGATAAAATTATAAAATCATAAAAGAATGAGCTGCCACCTGTAAAAGTTCATATGAAATGCAAAATGTGTTTTCCTACTCATGTAGCCTACATATAGTCTGATGCTGGGCCGCACGAGGCACTGCTACTGCACACACACAGGCCCGCGTACACACACACACACACATATACGTACACACAAACACACACACACACACACACACAATATTTACCGATATCTCAAGTTCGTTGTTGAGGTCCGGCTCATCCTCGCTGAAGACTGCGGAAGCCAGGGTAGAAGGAGCTTAGTAACACGCCGTAACATAACTTATTTGTTTAGCGTGAAAATCTAATAATCTATCAAACGACTTGACAGGCATTTGTGAATTACAAGTGATTATTAATAGTATAAGAAATGACACTCATCTAAACTACGTTCTAGCTGAATGAAGCTGATGAGTTGCTGACAGACTAATGCCATTAATAAAACTGATGTATATTAAATGACGTGACAGTTTAGAATCAGACTGGTCAGACACAACACTATAAACACAACACTTGAGAATTAATGTGAGGAAGCAGCGTAAAGCGCCGCTGGGTGCCTGGCCGCCCGTGCCGCTGCTCCCGCGCGGCCCCGCCCTATATCTCGCCAATGGGGCACGAGCGGGGGCGCTGAGAACACGGCCATGAGCAGCTGGCGTAAGGCGCAGAGTTCAGAAATAAGTATCATCTGCATTTATCACGTAGAGAGTTATGTGACAAATGTTATCAACTAGGTTACTAGTAGGTGTTTGCACTTACACATGGGCTTGAGCTGACTGATCAACTCTTCCTTGGTCCACTCTTTCTTGTCGGCCCAGAGGGATATGCTGGAGGCCATGACCAGCTTGTTGTCGTCGGGGTAGGGCACGTTGAGGTAGTGCACCAGCACGATGTCGGGGTTCTGCGGGGGAAACACAACACATTCTAGTTCGCCATTGAAAGGCTTTTGAGATGCATGCATGCGTGTCCTTCATTATTTCTACTAAAAAATCTTGATAATAGATACTTTACCGCCCGCGACAGCAAAATGAACAAAAAGATACCGTCGTATTTTTTTCATGGGCAAATTCTACGACAGAGATACATAGGAATAAAAAAAAGTTAATGCACTGTTAAAGATAAGGCTGTTTAAAGACTCATTTTGTAAGACGAAAATTTTGTCACGAAATGAAAGTGTCTGTGTGTAATGTGGGAGGACAAGTATTAACCCTCATCTCTCTATTACACCTGACAGCCTTGACACCCTTCACAGCCATGATTGAGGGACTTGCCTGCAGCAGCCAGTAGCAGCGGCGGTGGAAGGTGGGCAGGATGGCAGAGTGTACGTAACAACCGTAAATACACTGAAAAGAAATGAAGTAAAATGTTAAGATTCCTATCAAATCAACTATTCTTCCTTTCCTCTTTTGTAGATATCAAATGCCATGTAAAAAAAACTGAAAAGGTATGGGTTTTCGATGGTGTGTGTTACGCTGTCACAGACACACACACACACACACATACACACACACAGACACACACTTTTTTTTTGTACCTGCTTCCTATATCCAACTCTAGTAAATAGCATTCGTTCACATCGATTTGGTTTTGCTTAATTAAAACTCGATTATACTGCTGAGTGCTGATGATGGGAGTTGCTGACACCGTATATGGAGAATCTGATTATGACGCGTGGCTAACATTCCCTTCCGCCGCCAAACCCTCTAATTCTGCCCCTAACAAGACGTCCCCTACATCCTATACGTACACACACGAGAACACTTCCCTAACCATCCACGCCAACCTGTCTACAAGTACCACACTTCCTGCTTAGTTCAGTGCACTCAAACGCAAAAATATAGCAAACATATTTTTTTACACACTTCATTTGTACAAGGTTTCTGTAGTCGTGGTAACATATCTCTCTCTCTCTCTCTCTCTCTCTCTCTCTCTCTCTCTCTCTCTCTCTCAATCATCAAAGATTGCAGAGAAGTCATTTCCCCCTTTCTAGAGTATATCATAAATAAATCCTTTGCAGAAGGATGCTTTCCAGATCATTTGCAAATTGCCAAAGTAATTCCGATATACAAAAAAGGTGACAATTCTTTATTCTCTAACTACCGACCTATTTCGATTCTTCCATGCATAAGTAAAATTTTTGAAAAACTTGTCACAACCAGATTAATGGACTATTAATTCAAAATTCACTCTTAACAGATGACCAGTATGGGTTTCGTCCCAAGTATTCAACAGATTTAGCAATACACATGCTCTGCCAAAATATGTATAACGCCATAGATAATAAGATGTACCAGCTAACAGTCTTTTGCGATTTATCCAAAGCTTTTGACACAATTAATCACTCTATACTATTGAAGAAATTATTGGTATATGGAATTCGTGGGCAAGCATTGAAGTGGTTTGAAAGTTATCTTAACTCGAGAAAGCAGTTCACAGTCTTTGGTAATATAACATCTCCTCCTGAAAATGTTAAGTGTGGTGTACCACAAGGATCAATTTTGGGACCATTACTATTTCTCTTATATATCAATGATAGTAGCTCATGTACTAGAAAACTCAAATTTATACTTTTTGCAGATGACACTAATATTTTCCTTCAAGGAAAAGATTTAATTACATTACAAAATACAATGAATAATGAACTAATACATGTAGTTAGCTGGCTAAAAAGTAACAAATTAACAATTAACATCAGTAAAACGAACTATATGCTATCGCATCCACAGATGACCCAACCACAACAAATTAGTATTAGAATGAATAACATCTTAATTAAAGAAACACAGGAAGTCAGGTTCTTAGGAGTTACAATTGACTGTAAATTAAGATGGAAAGCACACATTGAGGATATAAAAAGTAAAATTTCAAAGATAACTGGAGTGATATATAGAGTTAGAAATTTTTGTGATACTGATTGTCTAAAACAAATTTATCTTTCATTAGCATACCCACATCTATTATATTGTTCTGCAATCTGGGGTGGGGCATATAAAATGTATATAGATAGTCTATTCATTACTAAAAAAAATTACTTCGGATCCTATCACACAGCAATAAGTATGACCACACTAATCCAATATTTCGAGGTTACAAACTTTTAAAGTTAAATGATATACTTTCCTACCAAACCATGACCATTGTTTATAAAGCACTCAACACATATCCAATAGACTGTGGTTTCCAATACATAGCTCACAACATCCAAATGAACGACCAAATATCCTGAAAATTCCTTTATGCAGAACCTCCCACGCCCAACAGAGTGTCCTGACTAGAGGAACAAAACTGTGGCACCAACTTACGCCGGATATCAAAGTAAGGCCAATTGATCCATTCAAATTACAGATAAAAGAAAAATTAAGAATCAGTTATTGATACTTGTTAGTCACATGAAGTCATACTTTACCATTGTGTCTATAACTGCAAATAATGTTGTTGTTGTTGTCATTACTATTATTGCTACTATCATTATTATCTTTTTGCTGGTATCGTTATTATTATTATTATTATTATTATTATTATTATTATT
This sequence comes from Chionoecetes opilio, assembly GCA_016584305.1. Classification (NCBI taxonomy): domain Eukaryota; kingdom Metazoa; phylum Arthropoda; class Malacostraca; order Decapoda; family Majidae; genus Chionoecetes; species Chionoecetes opilio. The sequence continues at coordinate 177,237 of JACEEZ010010268.1, read as the reverse complement.
ATTATTATTATTATCATTATTGCTATCATTATTATCATTATAATTTATCACTTTTATTTTCATATTCTAATCCCTTATAGAGATCAGTGTTTATATCAGTTATTCTTGTTATCATTAATATTATCAATATCATTATTACTATTGGTATCTGTATTATTATTTTTATTACTATCTTGCTATAGTATCAGTAAAATTCTAATATTTTTTAGTTATTCATATTCTAAAGCTGCTGTGAAATTTGCAATTTCACAGCCATTATTATTCCCATCATTATTGTTATTATCATCTTTATTATTATTATCATAATTATTATTGCTATTCTATTATAATTTTTATCACTGTTAATAGTTATCATTATTATTATCTTTATTATTACTTTTATCATTATTATTAACATTGTTTCCATCATTGATGACTAATTATTATTATTAGTTTAGCTATTATCATTATTATTATTATTATTATTATTGTTATTATTATTATTATTTCAATAATATCATTAATATTATTATTACTATTTTTTATTTTTACTGCTATAACTATTATTTTGGATTTGTTTTTGTTTTAGTTGTATAATGATTAATGGTAATCATGCAAAACTATGTTTATGTACGTATATATGTACATATAGTTGGGTTTTTTTCCGTTGTTTGTTAGTGTTAATATATTAGGCCTTACGAGAAGCTACGTCTGCCCACACATACATGTTTAAGCATCAAGTCCATACAAGAGCCTCCGCTCAATGGACCAGGGCTTGTGATCATTATATCTATGTATCATAATTGTTATATCTGAAAAAAAAAAAAAGGCCAATCAATCAATCAATCAATATCTCTCTCTCTCTCTCTCTCTCTCTCTCTCTCTCTCTCTCTCTCTCTCTCTCTCTCTCTCTCTCTCTCTCTCTCTCTCTCTCTCTCTCTCGAGCAACAACGGTAAAAGTGGCAGGCAGCAACTGAGCCCTGGGAAGACATCAGTCACACTCCAGCCAGCTAGTGTTGTGAATTAGTGCAGCAAAATAACTCATGGGATCCGACCCGCGAAATGTGAGTTACGAGCTCATTACAGGAACGCCACTTATAACGCGATTATCAGGAAGCGGTGCGCGCCGGCTGACAAAGGGAGAAGTGGTGGTAGTATTTAGTACACGGAGCGCCCGAGTCGTCCCAGAGCACCCTAAATCTTCATTATGGACACTGTGTTCTCATCTTGAAGGTGAGGTAAGGTCTCCATGGGCGTCTAGAGGGGCAGGCCACTTCCCCCTTCCAAAATAATGTCATTACAATTACATTATTATTATTATACCCACTGTATTGATCTCGTCCTAGACTGGTGTAAATAAGATATCTCACGCAGGTTTAAAAGAAAAATTAGAAGTAAGATACAAGATAAGGCTGTCTTGCTATTATAAAGAACCGTGCATCAGTGTTAAAACATAAGATTATAAGAGAATAAGGAAGGGATACAAGAGGCTGTGAGACCTGCACGTGGTAGTTCCTGCATGTATTTGATGTTGAAGGTAAGCAAATAGTTTCAGGAAGTCTCGAGGCTAAATTCTCAATAGTAAAAGATGAATAGTCAGACTGGTTACTGAAACAGACGTGATCACTGAATACATTAGACTAATTTCGTCCCGCGACCTGAACAAACATCTGTCACGATTTCCTTAAATAAGACTGCAAACCGAAGATATTGAAGCAGAATCTGATGACACAAAATGATGCAATAAATGTCCAGAACAGAAGTAAAGGGGCAATACGGATGTGGCTGTCTACTCCCTCATTCGCGATCCATCAAAGTGTACAATTACTTCATGAACACGGTGCAAAATCACATCTATTTCCACGTTTCCCTTTTCCAAACAAATGGTCATGAAAATTGATAGCATCAGAAAAAGAGAGAGAGAGAGAGAGAGAGAGAGAGAGAGAGAGAGAGAGAGAGAGAGAGAGAGAGAGAGAGAGAGAGAGAGAGAGAGAGAGAGAGAGAGAGAGAGGGAGGAGAGCGAGAGCGAGAGCGAGAGCGAGAGCGAAGAGGAGAGAGAGAGAGAGAGAGAGAGAGAGAGAGAGAGAGAGAGAGAGAGAGAGAGAGAGAGAGAAAACAAAATGGGGACAAGACAAAACCTGATTCCTATTGTTCTTCATCAATAGTACGTTCTTCAAGACAATATGTACTGAGAGTCCTTGTTACTACGCATACTAACCATACTAATAAAATATTAGGCGTAATGTATAAGCTAGCAAATACTTAAAACAAACTTGGCTGTCACTGGGTATCAAGAATGCAAAAAGTCGCATGCCACACAGATTGCCAAACACTCTTGTCTTATGGCTCTGTACAGGCCACACATTCTCTGCCGTGGATTGTATATACTTCAGGCGATGCAAAACACTATTATCCTCCTCATGGGGTTTAATAGGAGAAGCAGATTAGTGTTTCTCTCTCCTATAGGCGTGGGATGGTAAACCTTTATTTTCCTCTTTATCCTATCTTATCTCTATCCTAACTAAACCTATATTAATTATCCTATCTTATCTCTATCCTAACTAAACCTATATTAATTATCCTAACTTATCTCTATCCTAAACCTTTATTATTTATCCTATCCTATCTCTATCCTAAACCTTTATTAATTATCCTCTCCTATCTCTATCCTAACTATACCTTTATTATATATCCTCTCCTTCCTTAATCCCTCCTCAGATGGCACTAAGGGTCGACCCATCAGGCGGGAGTATAAGTGGTCGTTATTCTGTACTATGATTCCTAAAAAAACGTAAAAAAGGGGTTCGTTACTCTTATAAATTCCCCATTAACGCCGTTATGACGCCATTGCTCGGCGCCAACTGATGTGCTGGCATATTGCTGGCGCGCCATTAATATACCGGGCCATAATCACATGCAAAATTACCGCTCATCGTAAGCCCATTCATCTCCCAGCAACAGGGCAACAGCGGCCAGACTGACATATTTTGTCTCTCTCTCTCTCTCTGACTCTCTGGCTCTCTCTCTCTCTCTCTCTCTCTCTCTTATGCGGGAGTAAGCGAGAGGTATTTGGGCTGCGCTGATTGGATGGGGGAAGACGAGCGGGGTCAAACAGAGAGTTGCAACCTGAATGCTGATTGGCTGAATTTCAGATGCCGAAAAAATCCTTCAACAAACACTTTATCCGCCGGGGGAAGACATCGCCCGAAATTATCCACTGCTGGATTAATTGTTGGCAGGTGGATACAGTGGATACCATTGCATTCCACCAGATTCTGCATCGACTGTTTCATCAGCACCGTATGGTTATTCATCTTTCAATTTAGCTTTCATCATTTCTGTTATAATTGTACTGAGCAGACTCCTCTTTTATCAATAGATTTACAAACGTAATTTCATTTCAATCTGATCTCGTAGACAAGCAAGATATTTTTTTTTTTACATCTATGCCTATAGCGCCTGTAGGCAGTGACCTCCAGGGGTGGGATGGTAAGCCCTGGAGGCTCACTTGGCTGTGATGGTTGGCCCTCGCCCGTGGTGGCGCAGGCAGGATTTTTATAGTGACGCCTGTGATTAGAGGCTCATGCCGCCACCCTGTGTACTCCGATGCACTCGCAATCGAAGGTAGAGTTAATGGACAGGGCATGTGGGTGTTCTTAGGCCACTCGACAGTGCAGAAATATTTTAAGTGGATTTATGGGTCTCACTCAGGATCGGACTCGGGTCTTCGAGAACGCCACACGGTGACGCTAACTACTCTGCTACCGCCTCCCTATTTTCTCTATAATATATATATATATATATATATATATATATTATAATATATATATATATATATATAATATATATATATATATATATATATATATATATATATATATATATATATATATATATTGAATATGTATATTGTAGGAGTAGAAAGCAAGGTAGAATTAAGATATTGTCGATAGATATACGTAACAAGGTTCCACAAAATTATCGCTTTCTATAGGATTTTCAAAAGATACTTCGCCCTTAACCTGTCCAATGGCGCCATCTAGTAAGGCGTGGACACTTAGTAACGGGTTTAGTGGAGGCGTAAGGCGATTTGTGTGGCCTTGCCTTATACGTAATGCTTTAATCTATATCTTATCTCTCTCTCTCTCTCTCTCTCTCTCTCTCTCCTCTCTCTCTCTCTCTAACATAAAAGGTAGGGACTCTGTAATTAATGTTGTACACGACGCATTAATAATGAGCTGAAGAAAAAAAAGAGAAAGAGCTAGGGAACGAAAAATAAGGTGAAGCAGAATGGAAATATCGACCCTGACTCCAAGGCCATTAAGGAAAAAGGGAAGAAGGTTGACCTTTGTTTTAGATGGAAAAAAGGTTCGTTCATTCACTCTATAATGGCTGCCTTTGCCACTCCTCCCGCCGGGCACTCATACACTCACCTCAATACCCTGGACCTTCAGCTTCATGTGGTCCTCCCGGGTGGTCTTCCCGTCCTTTCTCTTCTTCCAGCAGTAACCGTCCCGTCGATAGCGAACTTTCTTCCTGGAGTACAGCAGCATGGAGCCACTCTTGGGCCTGCAGGAGGAGAATGCCTTGTAAATGTGTTTTTTTTTGTTTACATCCTAAGGGTCTGGCTTAGGGCAAAAAAAAAGGTAAGTAACAAAGAGCCCGCTGTATTTTCATACGACACATATTTCACGATAACGAGGCAACAGCCGTTACTTTGCAGGGCGGACTAAACCTCAAATGACACGTAAGCTCTCACTCCCTCCCTCTCTCTCCCACTCACAGTAGCGCCGCCAGGAAATTTTGACTGAGGTGGCCAAGGTTGAACACATCTATTGTGGGGTGGCCATGGCATATTGGCATAACCATTAAAAATAAATAGTTTAATTTTTATTAGACCTCAGACTCAGATCTGGGTTGGCCACGAATGAGATTTCAGGGGTGGCCATGGCCATCCCCTAGATCCACCACTGCCCACTCATTCATCTCACTCTCTCTTCCACTTTCTCCCTTTCTCTCTCTATTTAACTTACGTTGCAGAAATATGAAAAAAAATAAAAAAATAAAGCGTAGTTTGGCCAAAAATCATCCTCGGACTCCTTCCAGCTGCCCTACACACGCGTCCTGCCTCTTCGCTGGCTCGCTCTCGACTGTCACTCGTACCGGATTACTCAAGCAACTCAACACTGCTTCGAAACAATAAGCCTTTCTTTTATTTCCTTCCCACGCCCTTACCTGTTGACCTTTGACCAATAATTCTTGACCTGTAACGTTATCCACGTCTTAAATGTTAGTAAATGTGAGTTAGTAATAGTGTTGGTATAGTTTTGTAGTATTCTTTTTAAAGCTTATATTGATAAGGTTTGTTAGTGCTTCGAACTCATTAACAGCGTCGCAGAGTATTGTGGGTAGGATATTTATATTTTTTTTGCTACGTAGTTTGTGGGTTGTTAAAGGACGGGATTGCTTTGTTAACAGTGGCGTGGCTACATATCTATCAATGGGGGGCACCTGGGGAGCACTAGGCAAGCGGAGCTCAGGGGCCACTCTGATGCCACATAGAAGGGTATATTCCAAGATCAGATCAGTGGTGGGTATTAGAGCATTATACAGAATACGGCAGTCATGGCAAGTGGGGGGGCACATGGAGGGCACAGGATTCTCATGTGGGGGTACGTGCCCCTCCATGCCCCTCCCCCATCCCCGTAGCTATGCCACTGCTCGCGATCGCCAGTTTCACCCTCCCAGAATGAGCTTGAGCTCATTATGACCGATTTTTGGATAATGCTGGGACCTCACACATCACACACACACATCCCCTTGCTCAAGGGGGATAGTAACTGCCCACATTTGTCAGTGAAAAATCCTCGGAAGCGAGGGATTGGGGATCGAACACCCGCCCACAAAATGGCCTGTGGCGCTCATATCCACTTGACTACGCTGTGTGTGTGTGTGTGTGTGTGTGTGTTTTGAACGTCTAAAGTCAAGGTCTGCAGCTCGTCCTTGTGATGGCTGCCGGAAGCTGACTTAACTTGACGGCCGGCGGAGCACGAACTTAGGGTTTGAAGAAGAAGAAGAAGAAGAAGAAGAGAAGAAGAATATGAAAGGGACACTAAAACAAAACAGTAACAAGAGCAACAACAACAATCACACGAACAAGAACAACAATAACAACAACGAAGCTATGAGAATAATGTGGAGCATTTTTCAGGCGGCCACGACAGCCATGGTTTTGTCCGGTGGTGATGACCTTGGGAAATCAGAGAGGCGCAGGCCTGACTCCCGACCAACAACTGAACCAACAACTGAACTGAGGCTGGGTCACTGGAGGGCTTTATATGTACCGCTATCGAGGCAGCAGGAATGTCTGGTATTCGTGTGTTACAACTTTTTTTCTCCTTTTAGAATGAGAACACCAAAGTCACACCTTAAAGAACAAGCAACAAAGAACACAGGTTTATTATTTCGTCCATGAATACAGTAATTCAAAACTTCTTTGCTTTAACCTATAACCCACTGGATATTGAATACAGAACTACATAACAAGAGTACAGACGAATAATTATTAAGCTACTATGGGGGATCCAGTAAACTTGACTATGATGGTATATTAAGAGGTAATTGAGAAATACTCAGTCTACAACCAAGGATATGAATGACGACTGCCAGTGTTTTTCTTCTTTTCAGAATTGCGACCCAGCGTTACGGAGAACTAATGATCAAAGAGTCCAGGCAAAATGTTGTTACTGACATTATTGACGTGTTTTTCCAGATACATCTTTGGCAGGTGACTCATAGCACAAGATCAAAAGACAGTTGAAATTGAAAACAAATATGAGAGAGAGAGAGAGAGAGAGAGAGAGAGAGAGAGAGAGAGAGAGAGAGAGAGAGAGAGAGAGAGAGAGAGAGAGAGAGAGAGAGAGAGAGAGAGAGAGAGAGAGAGAGAGAGAGAGAGAGAGAGAGAGAGAAGAGAGAGAGAGAGAGAGAGAGAGAGAGAGAAGAGAGAGAGAGAGAAGAGAGAGAGAGAGAGAGAGAGAGAGAGAGAGAGAAGAGGAGAGAGAGAGAGAGAGAGAGAGAGAGAGAGAGAGAAGAGAGAGTGTGTGTGGGTGGGTGTGGGTGTATTCATCTAGTTGTATTCATCTAGTTATATTTTACAGGGCCAGAGCTACGCTCGTATGACCCCGTCTCCATATCAACATTTGTATCATTCATCCTTAGTTCTTAGGCGGGGTTCACACTACACGTATTTGCTGTCCGTGTCTAACGTGGGCGTGGCGATCAGTGGCGTCACAGTGACGTCGCCCCGCCACTCCCGCAGCCACGTAGAAAAGAATTGGGAGCTCCGAATAATGTGAGCTGAGACGCGCGTCTCAAGGTCATCACTGCTCCAGACTGACGTCATCACTGCTCCAGCAATGTGGTGGTCGCGGGGAGCCTGTGTTCACATTACACCGGCAGGAAGTGACGTCACTGTGACGTACTGTGAGTCACTGATGACAAGATGCACGTAGACTACGTCCAGCAAAAACGTGAAGTGTGAACCGGGCCTAGTGTTGGCCGAAGCCACCACCCCGGGAGGCGGGTCACAAACCCCCGGCTAAAACCCGGTACCCATTCACTGCTGGGTGGACAGGGGCTCAGGTTTTTTAAGAAGACCGCCCGCCTGTCTTCGCTCCGCCCGGGGATCGAACCCGGGACTTCTCGGTTGTGAGCCGAGCGTGCTAACCCTTACACTACGGAGTTCCCACACGGAGTTGTGTGTGTGTGTGTGTGTGTGTGTGTGTGTGTGTGTGTGTGTGTGTGTGTGTGTGTGTGTGTGTGTGTGTGTGTGTGTGTGTTCAAGCAGGCATGTAAGCAAAGTGACATGTAGAAATTAATGTTCTGAACCTTTGCTTCACACATTATGATATCCACCTATTTACTCAGTGACGTCAACGTGATGCATGGGCAATATTACATCACTCTTAAATATCCCAATGAATAATTTCCTCATAAATGAATGAGGGCGAGTGTTTCATTAATCTGGCATAGAGATACATACTACATGTGTACTGCAGTATGATCATGGTTCCCACACTAAAGATAACTAGATTATATGGCAATATCTATGGAAATTTAATGGTAATTAGAAGTTTTCTCATGACAACATAAGCATCTAATTCATTATTCAGGCCTCAGATGAGCAGTTTGTATCTGTGGTTATAAGAGTGGGGTGTAAAGCCTTGTGTAGTTCATTGCTTTTGCGTTTTTTTTCTTTTTTTTCGTTCCTAGACTACACCTCTTGATACAAATCTCCACAACACTCCCAGATAAGTGAATTATCCACGATTTTCAAGGCCAAATAAAGGGTTGTTTATTTTCAAATGGCTTAGCAAGATTTTCCTTGCCAGTGAAGCCTTGTATAATACTGGTTTACATTTCCATGTATTACAAGCTTTGTGTAATCATGACAAAATGGAGTTTGTATTTCGCAGTTCTATGTCCACATTGAAATAGTTCCGAACCAGATTCGCCGAAAAAGGAAAATATTGCGCGTTAAAATGTTTGACACATATTTATTGAACAATGATGAAGTAACACGTGCTTTGTAAATTAGGTATGTGAGGCCTATACGGTTACATCTGATACGCTTGTCATCCCGAAAATTATCTTGCTCCTATAGTGCGGGAGGGCTGTCATTGTCGCTGAGCTCAATCACTGCTAAAGTCACTTATTGACTTAAGATTATTGTTATTTTTCGCATTGCTTTGCATCGCAGTTGTGCGAAGCCTCGGTGCCTCCTTGGCCTTCCAATCTATCTTTGCCTATTCAATTTGTCATGAGACCCACGACACTGCACTGCCCGAGTTACAGGACTCACCTTCCCTTGATGTAACCTGAATCGCTCTTAATCGACCAACTTAGCATAAGAGGATGGTCACATAAGTTGGCGTTAGGGTTCGAATCTAGTACGTGAGATGGTGGGCTGCGATAGACAGACGATATTCACCATCATCCATCAAAGCCTCTGATATCTTTATTCCGAAAACATTTCTCTCATCATTAAACGTTAAAAAAGGGAGTGTTGCCTATATGTATTTTACTTTGGTCCACAGCCACGCGCCGCGGATGAATGACACCCCAGAGAGTTTAATAAATCTCAGCGTATCCGAAATGTGTCTCGTTTCGCTTCAAATCAATCTGAGTTCATTTAATGCTTGAAATTGTTCGCTGGTATTGGTGCAGCGTAGCACACCTCGTGTTTGTATACACAGCTTTGTGCAGTGTTTGTGCAGCGACTCCCTTACTTGGCATAACCAGGTGTCGTATATTTACAAAAAAGAAAAAAGAAAAGAAAATAATGAGAATGCTTTAGACCTGCAGCCAGTGACGTATTCATCTAGTTGTATTTTACAGGGCCTGAGTAACGCTCATATGGCCTCGTCTCCGTAGCTACATTTTATAATTCATCCCTAGTGCTTAGCGTTGGCCGAAGGCACCACCCCGGGAGGCGGGTCACAAACCCCCGGCTAACACCCGGTACCCATTCACTGCTGGGTGGACAGGGGCTCGGGTTTTAAGAAGACCGCCCGTCTGTCTTCGCACCGCCCGGGGATTGAACCCGGGACTTCTCGGTTGTGAGCCGAGCGTGCTAACCGCTACACTACGGAGTACCCATGCAATAACGTGTACGTGGTACACGAATAAAGTGAAATCCTGGACGCATCGATAAAACTGTCAGCAATACAGAACAGGACAGACCTCACACCATTCCCCATGACGGCGGCACCTGCCAATGGACGCCTCACACCCAGACAGCAGGAGAGGGTCACCGCCCACCACTACCTCCCGGGGCCTTCCTCTCCTCCCACGCACACGCACACGGCAGCATCCAAACACTGTTCGAGTCTCCTGTGAGCGTCGTCCGTGCGGGGGTAATCGTGTCCCATCTCAACACACAATCAAGGCTGGAGGGAGGGACGCTTAGACAACATTGCTCTGCTTACACAAAAGCCTCCACGGGGGCCAATTACACACACTGTTTGCGTCAGGCGGAGTATTGGTGTCTCTTGTCCTTCTCGCGCCAATCCATGCAAAGTCGCGTCCAAATGACAACACGGAGGGAAAGGCGGTCCTACTGATCGCCCTGAGCTGAGGCTGACGATCCCTCAATGAACACACACACACACACACACACACCACGCCGACAAATGCTATAACGAGGCCAGAGTTCTCTTTACCAACAGGAACTTCTTAAGTGTGGGCGGCTTCTTTAGTGCAGTTACCCACAATGCTTATATTCCCCAAACACAGCGCTGGTAATACAAGCGCCATATACATGTTTGTGCACACCAACCCCTCAAACACATCACACGAGTGCAGGAATACGTACTAGACGACAGAAGCGAAGCAATTATGAACGCCGAGGCACACAGCTATGCAAATGATGTATCCAAACCTTGCAAATATATACAAGCCGCGCCTTGCCGGCACGTGACGCGGAGAGGAGGACTTTGTGGAGAGACTGCATGGACGACAGACGAGGGATGGGATGGGAGGGTGACGGGGCGTTCTTTGCGATGTGTGGAGATTGTAAACTAAGGAGACGAAGTTGAAGAGGACATATGCAGCGATACTAAGCGTCAAAGGGCACAAGAAGAAGATGAAGAAGAAGGTGAGTGACTGATTGCTGTTTGATAATGCGTATTTTAAACTATTTTTACTACTACTACTATTACTATCGGTGCTGCTACTGCTACTCTACTACTACTACTACTACTACTACTACTACTACTACTACTTCTCCTAATATGTTCAACTGCTACGTCGCGTTATTCTCACTATGATGATCACATTAAAATATTAATCATGGTCATTATTATCGTTATTATGACAATAGAGATATCAATAACAATAATAATAATAACATCGACGAAGAGGATGGATGATAATGATAATAATAATAATGATAACATTAATAGCAACAATAATAATAATAACAATAAACAAAAATAATAATAATGAAAATAAAAGTTGCAACTATATTAACAACAATTTACACGACACTTCTCTCTACCCCCCCACACACACACAGACACAACTGCCTACCATACATGACACGTTCACACACAAACTAGATCAGAGTTACAAAGCGTTAAACGAAGGACGAGGGAGACAGGTTACAGAGAGGAGGAGGAGGAGGAGGTGGAGGAGGAGGAGGAGGAGGAGGAGGCTACTTAGGAATGACACTCACCTAATCTTGACCTCCTTGGAAAGCCAGTCGGTGTGTCTGTCGAAACTGATGAGCAGTGAGGCGATTTCCTGATGGGGGAAGGAAAGGCTTTGGTTAGTGAGGAAGTGTGTGTGCGTGTGCGTGTGCGTGTGTGTGTGTGTGTGTGTGTGTGTGTGTGTGGGTGGGTGGGTGTGTGTGGTGTGTGTGTGTGTGTGTGTGTGTGTGTGTGTGTGTGTGTGTGTGTGTGTGTGTGTGTGTGTGTGTGTATCATTTGGTATCAATATCACAAACTACAATGATTTAGACTTATTGCCTTATGTACTATAATTACAATGATTATAAACGTGAGCATTATTAGACAATGTAAAGAAAAAGGTGAGAATGTTATTTTGTATTCAATGTTCACGCCATGACATTGATAAATATTGAAGACCTAAGCAAAATACAATGGACTTAAAAAGCACATTCATATAACTTTGGTGACACATGGGATGAACAAGAGACAAACTTATAACCTTTACTGATTATATAATGAAGAGACAAACTTTTAGCCTTTACTGATTATATAATGCATATCTAAGTATTGCAATAATTTACATCCACACAAGAGAGAAAAAACTTTTTTTATGAGTCAAACTTTTCATAACTGCCTCACACTCCTATCACTTCTCTATTACGTCTTAATTCCAACAGCCATTCTTCATTTTTCTTGATCAACGATGGCCATAATTTCACTGCATTAGTTTCTTATCGGATTATCGGCAAAACTACGTACACAAGCATATCGGAGGAAAACTTGAAACTCACTTAACCCCTTGAGGCCCACAAAGTAATTTCCATTGTAATTTGGACAGTTTTAATGCATATAAGCAATATTCTAATAGATATGACCTGCTTAGTATCCTTGTCCACTAGTAAATTTGGTATACTTTTCGTAATTCTATGGCTAACAACAGACGATTATATATAGCAAAGGAAAGATCTGGGCGTGAAGGGGTTAATAATAAACAGGAGGTTGGCTGTTTTTCTTTGACGGAGTTTTTTTTCTATTTTTTTTTTCCTATTGCTTTCCTTAAGAGAGAAACAAGAGTTAAATAGAAAGCCCGTCAGAGTGTTCGGTATTTATAAATGTTAACGGGGGGGGGGGAGGGTACGAGGAAACAAGGGCAGTGAACGTAGGTAAAGGAGAGGAGGCAAACGTTGGCAGCCAGGCAATGCAAGCACGGAGGAGAACTCGCTCATCCAACCGGCCAATCAAGGCACGAAATTCAAAGGGTATCGTGGAAGGGGACTCCGAAGTGAATCTCCTTCCATTACTGCCTGATGATATTCTGCTGCCAGGATTTTACAGTCATTGGCTACGTTCCCCCTCACCTTCATGTTATTAACTCTATATACCACTGTCTACTTCTCCTACCCAGCAATCTCTGCAGGGTGGGAGGGAGGCAGGACGGGAGGCAGGACGCAAGACTCGGCTGATCTCACTTCTTGCCTGACTCGAGACCTCCCTGCTTAAAAGCCATTGTTCACCCCAGCACACACCTCCTCCTCCTCCTCCTCCTCCTCCTCCTCCTCCTCCTCCTCCTCCTCCTCCTCCTCCTCCTCCTCCTCCTGAATTACCCTTCGGCATAACACACAAAGCGGCTGAATGGGCCAAAGAGCGTTTATAGGCTTATATTAAAGTTTCCGCGCCTTGAATGGGAGCGTGCACGGCCAAGTATGTTACACAGGGCACTAGAAAATTTTATTATACACATGCTTTTCTCTGGGCACTGTTGATAATGCAGATAATAAATGTGTACTATTGAGATATAGAAAAGTTACTATCATTCTTATATGACTCAACAATCAGGAGTACATAAAAAATGATGAAATGTTGAGGGCGGATCATAGATAGTTTCATAATATTATTCCCTAAGTTGCTCGTCGTGATATAAGACGCGGTTAACGTACTATACCTATCTTAATGTAACACTTATACCGCGCGGCCTCTACAGATTTCATGTTTGAGATCGAACTGTAGTGTAGGTCCAAAAAATAATCTCCACCCCTTACCACATGCAGCTTTAGTATTTATATTGCCTTAAAAACACGTATTTCCAGTACAACTAAATTTTAAAACTCTTATTAATGAACCACATAGATCCGCCTCTCACAATCACGTACCTGAGACTAGAGAAATTTATTTTGGTTTTATAACTTTCACAACGATGAGAAACTCTAATTCCCAAGTCCACTAGTTTCCCTCGGTGATCCCTTGGAAACCTTAGAAAATTTCCCCAGAGTCCAAATAAGCTTCAGTAACTATGCCCTATCCTGCTGGTAAGAGAAAGAAAAAAAATTCCCCATTCCCCAGGACTAGTAAAAAAATCCCCGCCGATCCCGCCTCCCTCTCTCGTTGCCGAGGCTCCACAGAGACCCTTCCAGCGCTTCCTGAAGCTCTAAAACCCTCGCTGCCCGCTAGCATCCCCGGCAGGTTACTCATTAAGACTCCATTTCGCACCCGGCTTGGCTCTGCTTCCCTTCCTCCTACCCGCCCAGCCTGCCAGCCAGCCAGCCAGCCAGCCAGTCACCTCAGCCAGCCAGCCAGCCAGCCAGTCAGGCAGCCAGCCAGCCAGGCAGCCAGCCCTGTAGGCAGGCAGGCAGGCAGGCAGGCAGCCAGCCAGCCAGCCAGCCAGCCAGCCCTGCATCTAGCCAGCCAGCCATCCCTGCATCTAGCCAGCCAGCCAGCCAGCCATCCCTGCATCTAGCCAGTCAGCCAGCCAGCCAGCCAGCCAGCCAGCCAGTCAGTCAGCCAGGCAGCCATTCCTGCATCTAGCCAGCCAGCCAGCCAGCCAGCCAGCCAGCCAGTCAGCCAGCCAGCCAGCCAGTCAGTCAGCCAGGCAGCCATTCCTGCATCTAGCCAGCCAGCCAGCCAGCCAGCCAGCCAGCCAGCCAGCCAGCCAGCCAGCCAGCCAGCCAGCCAGCCAGCCAGCCAGCCAGCCAGCCAGCAGCGGCCTGTACCTCCATGCCAGTTAAATAAAAATTACCACCAATAACGTTCTAACTTTTGCTAACTCCTCACTCCGGGGCCGCACTGCTCCCTCGTTAGTGCGAAGCGATGATGGTGAAGATTATGGCTGAGGGAAAAAAAATAATGATAGCAATGGAGCGAGCGTGTTCTTTTATAATTCTTCGGTTCACAGCCACTTCAAATTTTTAATGCGCGGCAAAATGTTAAAATTTTCTCTTCAACCCAGAGTTAGGCATGATTTTCTCGAGAGTTTTCCTCGAATTTCGCATCAATAAAGGGAAAAATATAGGAGGGAGAAACGAAAGAAGAAAAAACTGCGACAGAAGGAAAATGAAGGGACGAAGAGAAGAGACGCCTGCTGATAACGAGGGACCAGAGGAGGTCAAGATGCAGACTGGAGCGGCGGGAGTGGGGAGCCAGGGGAGGGGAGGGGCTTAGGGGCACCATCAGGGGCGACGAGGGACGGGCGCTGAGGCGAACACACTCTTTAGGGGCTGCCTCGTTGAGCCTCTCCGATAACACACCTAACCTCC
>JACEEZ010010268.1:155000-157500 GCA_016584305.1 Chionoecetes opilio | reverse complement strand
TCTTCCTTCCTCTGATAAGCTATCACGAACACGTCCTTGGTGGGGCAGAGCGATTTCCTGATTGGCACAAAGGTCAAAGCGCGGTCTGATTGGCCCGTGAGTGGCTGAGGCAAGTTGTGATTGGTTGCTCTCCTTTCACTATTTGCCATCTGTGATATACATATTGCTTCCCTTCTATATTTCCACATATTTCTGCCTTACTACTTTTACTTGCCTTACTTGCCTTTTTTTTGCTTCATATTAGTCTTATAGACCATGAGCCAGACCCTCAAATTTGCCAAATCGGTATCAAATTAGGGGCAAAGCTTTACTATGATTTTTAGATACCTACAAGTGTACAGCTTTATAAAAGGTATGATAGCCCTGATTATCTACTGACTAAACTATTATAAGTATATCCTATCATTCATCCACCCACACACACACACCAACACGCATACAGGTGAGGACAATCCATTTTTTTTCCACCTGTACTCGTTCTGATGTCGTGAATAATGAATGGTGTAATCTTAAAAGCAGGTCAGAGTGAGACAGGAAGAATGAGGAGGGGGAAGAGGAACGAGATTGAAGCACACCCTGATTTAGCTGGCGAGGAAGCACTACTCCTAAAAGCACTTATCCATTAACCCTATACCGTGATACTGGAGTGAATGTAGAGATATATACGTCTCTCTCTCTCTCTCTCTCTCTCTCTCTCTCTCTCTCTCTCTCTCTCTCTCTCTCTCTCTCTCTCTCTCTCTCTCTCTCTCTCTCTCTCTCTCTCTCTCTCTTTCACTCCACTCCACTCACTCACTCACTCTCTTCTTTTTTCTCTCTTTTTTCTCTCTCTCTTTTTTTCTCTCTCGCGTCGTCAATAGTCTCATCAGTTATGTGAAGTTTGAATATCCGAGCACCAACGAGGCGTCTTCAGCGGGTTTTACACTTGCAGGGTTCCTTTAAGCCTTTGTATAAAAACGTGAAGGCTATTTGGTATCCGTTTCATCGTTTACTGCATATGTAAGTCAGTTTATATATTTCCCTTACTCTCCCTTATACTCTTATACTCACTCGAGAGACGCAGAGTAAGGGGCGATCTGATAGAAGTTTTTAAGTGGATAAAGGGATTTAATAAAGGAGGGGTAGGAAAAGTTCTTACGGCTTTTAACCAGGGTAGAACAAGAAGTAACGGATTCAAGCTGGAAAAGCGTAGATTTAGAAAGGAAATAGGGAAAAATTGGTTCACAAATAGGGTGGTGAATGAATGGAATGGTCTCAGTAGACATGTAGTTAGTGCGGAGTCATTGGGGAGCTTTAAAGAGGAGCTGGATAGGTTCATGGATGGGGATGAAAGGTGGATGTAGGTAGTGTTAGGTGGCAGGAACTACCACGTGTAGGCCTCGCGGCGGCCTCTTGTAGCTTCCTTATTTTCTTATGTTCTTATTTGCTCCTTCCCATCCTCATATTCAAAATCCTATGCAATAATCACAGTATCTAAAATCCACGAAGATAAAAATTAAATCACGAAATAAATGAAGCTTTAAATGTATTGTTTAACGAGGACATAAGAAGATATCGCTTTGAAGTGTTCATTAAAGGGATTCAATGCAATAGAATCTAGTATTTTTTTTTTTTTTTTTTTACATTGAGTATATCGGTGACATGATAATTTTTGAAGGTAAGGCATAATACAAAGACCATCAATACCAAGTAAATAATGCCATTCTGAGCCTATGATACCAAAAAAAGATCTTTCATTGTCTATAAAGATGACTCAGAAGAGAAAGAGCCAATTTTGCGCAAAATTTACCCCGGGAATCTTTAATTAAGATTTTCTATAACAAATCAAGATATGTCTGCCTGGAAATTATTAGCAAAATATAAATAAAAGCTAAAAATATACCTTTGAAATAAATACACACTAGCTCTCCTGTCAGGAAATGAACGTATATATTGTAACAAATCAAGATATTTATGCCTGGAAATTATTAGTAAAATATAAATAACAGCTAAAAATAAACCTTTGCAATAAATACATAATAGCTCTACTGTCAGGAAATGGACGTATAGTGTGTGGACACGCATTAGGAGGAACACAGAGGGAACAGTCGCGTCTGCATAATGAATATTCGTCATCCAGTGATTTAATGCAGCATAATTTCCCGATATCAATTCCAGGATAATAGAGAAATACCACCTTGTATCGTAAATCGTCATCAGTATTGAATCGTCCTCCCCAGAAAGACCAATTCTCCTCGTCGGAATTACAGCAGGGTTTTCTTTTTCTTTCACCTGCTAACTTATTACTATTAGTATATCGTCATCGCTGGCAGGGACATGAACGTTCCAGTGACACCCTCTGGTTTAAGGTAAAGCTAAATCTTGACTCCGACTCCTGCCTCGTGCAAGAAATGCTTATATTACTTATGGCATGAATATTCCCCATCAAATATATATGTATAAGACTTGACCATCTCTGTTTCCAAGATTTATTGGATTTTTCTTCTTCTTTTTTTATGAATAT
>JACEEZ010010268.1:147500-150000 GCA_016584305.1 Chionoecetes opilio | reverse complement strand
TACCTTGGCATATGATTATAATATAGAAAAAATAGTCTGTGGATATAATAAGTCAATAGAGACTGTAATTAAACGTTTCTATACGAACAGAAAATGATAAGAGGTGGTGAAGGAAACTGGTGAGGGGGAGGAGTGGAGAGAGAGCTGTTATTTTTTTGGCGGGGGGAGACAAGGGGAAAGAAAAGTGTAGGTTGTGACATTAGAGGTTATTGGCTTACCTCATTGGTGTTCCAGCGGTGGCGTTGGCTGGGGATGTGGTCTGCCCGCGGGATGCTTTCCAGATTCTCCGGCAGCCTGATCTTCTCGCAGTCTGGAAAGATATAAAAAAGGGGTTATTGTTGAAATAGTAAATCATGGGTTGTGTTGTAGAATGATGGTGTGTGTGGCTGTAGGTGAAGCGTCCATGAAGGTAAGATGAAATGACATACCTGATGAATGAAAGGTATAAACACTAGGAACTTTCTAATGGGTTACATTGAGCGGAATGAACATATTTGCTATGAGGAGTATTACGTAAATGCTTCTAAATACATTTCTACCTGTGCCCTAAAGTAAAATCATATTCCTGTTAATTATGTAACTATTGGTAACATTACTGCATGAGTTAATCAAGGAACAGGTCGTCCTGATTTATGTAGTGATAAATTAATGTCTCTTCACTATGTTAGAAAAACAAGACCAAGCCTCTACACTCTACAGGTACTAACGGGAACAGGTACAATGGCGAAGCTGGGTGTCTATCAATGGGGGGGCACAGCTGTGTATGGGGGGGGCATTATGGCAAACATATCTCAGGAGCATTCTGATGCCACATAGAAGGGTATGAGTGCATATCGTCAGTCACAGGTTAAAGCAGATTACGGCAGCCATGGCCAGTGGGGGGACACCTGGGGGGATTCCAGATTATCATGGGGGGGCACGTGCCCCTCCATAGCTACGCCACTGGCTATAGCTGATCTGACGTTATATAAGGTAGAAAGATAACGAGGCAACAGCCATTACTTTGCAGGGAGGACTAAACAACCTCAAATCACACGTAAGCTCTCCCTTCTTCTCCCTCCCTCCCTCTTCTCCCACTCACAGTAGCGCCGCCAGAAATTTTGACTGGGGTGGCCAAGGTTGGACACTGATCTAAATCGGGGTGGCCATGGCATAGCCATTAATAAAAAAATTGTTGAATTTTCATTAGACCTCTGACTCAGATCTGGGGTGGCCAATGAGATTACAGGGATGGCCGTGGCCACCTCCGATCTGCTACTGCCCACTCATTCCTCTCACTCTCTCCCTTTCTCTCTCTCTACTTAACTTACGCTGCAAAAATATGAAGAAAAGCAACAAAACAGAGCATTGTTAGGCCAAAAATCAACCCTTCCTCCTCCCAGCTGCCTGCACACGCGTCCTGCCTCCTCGCTGGCTCGCTCTCGACTGTCGCTCGTACCGGATTACTCAAGGAACTCAACACTGCTTCGAAACACTAAACCTTTCCCTTATTTCCTTCCCACGCCCCTACTTATTGACCTTTGACCAATAATTTTGACCTGTAACGTTATCTAAGTCTTAAATGTTAGTTAGTAATTACTATTGGTATAGTTTTGTAGTATTTTTTTAAAAGCTTTTATTGAAAGGGTTCGTTAGTGCTTCGAACTCATTAACAGCGTCGCAGAGGATTGTGGGTAGGATATCATCTTTTTTTTTGCTACGTAGTTTGTGGGCTGTTAAAGGACGGGATTGCTTTGTTAACAGTGGCGTGCTACAATCTATCAATCAATGGGGGCATACCGCGGGAGCGGCAGCGTCGCTCGCCACCTCGATGCCACTAGGGGGAAACCAAAGCGCGAGTTCCCATTAGAGCATTATCCAATACCAAGGCCAGTGGGGCAATGAAACATCAATTCCTCATGCAGAGCCCTCATGCGCCCCCGTGCTCCCCACTGACCAGGAGATTTCGTCTATACAAGTTTAAACAACCACAGGTAAGGATCGTTGTCACAAAGGTAGGTCACATAGCATTAGCCAAAAGTTTCCCTAACAAGTATGCACGTATTGCCACACGTATTCACGCAACCTGTTTGACAACGTATTCCACCACGTATACCCCACGATTACGCGAACACTATTACCAAAGCACTGATTCTGCTCTCAAGCTCACTATTGCATCCAGTATCCACAACCTATACAGTACAGACAGGATCACAAGCGACTTGACAGATCCGATCTTCGCACACTACTGCACACGGTACCGACAACGCACTAATACCCCTGAGCGAGTCCATAACCACACCTGGGCTATACCAATCCGTCGTTAAGCACAACCTATTGACCGACACACGTCATATGCGACGCGTACACAAGGTATGTAAAAACTTTCCAAGATACTCAATGTCCTCGCCACACACGTGAACAGACTGTACTGTTCATTAGTAAGTCTCCAAATACTGAACCTTGTCTTGAGCAGGAGACCTCAAGTCCAAAGGCTTTGCTCCTCGTGAGCGCCTCGAGA